>QOCX01006581.1:0-11162 GCA_005959815.1 Sarcophaga bullata
TCTATAGATCTTTGTAATCTCATGAAATCACGATTGTTTTCTTCACACACAACGCGTCTTCACACAAGACTGACTAAACTTCTACTCCGACTCTTGACTGCTTTGCCTTGTCCTTTATGAAGCGACGTAAACAGTTTGATGAATGTTCTTAAAGGCGAAAGTTCGTGTCTTCACTTTCTCGAGAACTCTATGAGTGTAAGGCTTACACTGTAAACATATTGTTTATGTTATTGTTGTTTGTGTATTTTATTTACCTTGTAGTATTTTTGTTGCCTGTTTGTTTACTTGTTTATCCATTTTTTTATACTGATGTTATTGCTATATTTTTGTTTATTTGTTGATCATGTAAACAAGACAATTGTTTTGTTTTTGTAGCTCTTGTTTATCATTTTAATGTTAAAGGATGTAACACCATTTCCATTTTCGTATTTTATTTATATATACAAACTTGCTATATATATACTTGCTACCTTTTTTATTATTCGGTATAAAAATGTAAAAATTATTTCTAATTTTAAAATTTATAAGAATAAAAAAAACTTCCTTATTAACCACTGGTAAGACTGGACGAATATGGAAATAATAAAATAAGTTGTCGTAAATCAAAACTAGAAAAATAAAGAAAAAAATTAAAAATCAATTACACTTGTGTTTAGCTTAATTGAAGATTGTAATTTTTTTATCTTTATTTTTAAAATCATTCCTAGGCATCCCTTCTAGGTCTGTTATGTTAAAAGTAAAATATAGTTGAAAATCTTTCAATAGGGACTTACGAATTATGACTTTTGATAACTGTCTTGTTTAAGCAACATCTGTAGCTGAAAGGGCGCTGAAGCAGCTGGCTACTGACCCTTATTGTCAACAAGAATCATCTTCAGAAACGAAGACGATTTGTAAATGAATCAATCCACACGAGATCCAACATCATCCTGAAAAAGTCACTATTTGGTTTAAATTTTGGCTGGATGCATTATAGCTTCCTACTTCTTTAAGGCAAAGAAAGAAGAAGAAAGATGATTATTTGATATCTGTTTTGTTCTAACGCAGAGGTGGAGATTTTTAAAAGACACTCATGTTCCACATACATGTATGTACATAATTGAACGTTTGAAATATGAGCTGGTAGATTGCAAATAAAAATAAATTTGTGTTCAATTTTAATTACACATACATAGTTGGCCATTACAACCCTTCACTTAGGATTACGGACTAGCTTCTTACACCACTTATATTGTGTGTGTTAATTTTATACATGAGTGGCGGGACCTACAGTTTAAAGTCGACTCCGAACGACAAATTTTTTGAGAAACTTTTCATGGCAATTTTATTTACTCAGAGTTTTTGCCAGAAATCTGCTGAGAGGAAGTCGCCGAAGAAATATTTTTTTCATATTTCGTTTTTGATGTCTGACCGGGGATTCGATTTTTAAAAGACACTCATGTTCCACATACATGTATGTACATAATTGAATGTCCCTACATACTAAACCTTTACAAATCCTATGTCCTATACACTTCTATACCTCCGCGAGTCTGCCGTTAGATATTACTTCGTTAATTACATATACAGTGGACAGCAAAAATCTTAGTGCTCCAATATATTTGGACAATTTCATGAATTTTAACCAATAGTCTCTTTGTATAAATAATTAAGATTTTTATATTTATTTTATTAATTTTTTTCTGTTTTATTTAAAACAGACAATTTTTCAATGTTTTTAATAAAACAAGAGAAAAATAAGGAAAAGTTTCAGATGACTCCATATGTAGCCCAAGGAGAACCCTGAGTAAATTTAAAATTCAAAGCCTAATTATTGAAAAAGTTATACCTTGTATTTAGTAGAATATCCCTTAAGGCCAAGCACTCCATTTATCCCATTTGGAATTGAATGTACAAGTTTTGTTTAGTGCTTTCTAGTGGCACCATAAGCAAGTTTTTCGGTTAACTTTTGTTTGAGGTTAGCTATTATGTAACCGTTTTTTCAATCACATCTCCTATATACTCTCTTGAAGTCATATCGGGACTTTATGCAAGAATATTAAGCCTGTGAGCCTTAATAATGTCAAACAGAGATCAGCAATGAATCACTTTTTCGCCACTCATAAGTACTCATCAAATTTTGAGTATGAGTGAGTCAACAATATTCAAATTTAACTACTCTGATTCATTCGTACTCACTACAACGTTGATTTATAAGTACAAGTTGCAAAGAGTATGAGTACAACGTTGACATCGAACTCATAACATTCGAAATATGTTGGATTAATACGCCTACTCATGCAGATTCATAAATTCAGAAAAATAATTATAATACTCATAAATGATTCGAATGATTCGAATTATTCATCAAAATTTGCAGTCCTAGTTATTGCTGCATTTCCAACAAGAGAAAAAATACACACAACTGACAACACAGCGCACTAAACAGGACAAACACACAACCTTTTAGTGAGTATTGTAGTGTCCGTACGCGATTCATATTTATTTTGTGATTCTTGTTGAGTCTTCTATGTTGAGTCATGAAGAGTAGAAATCAAAAACATCATGCGTAGTGTTAAGTATGAGTATGACGAGTACTTCAAACTTTAAATATGAAGAGTATGAGTATGATATTAAAATAAGTATGAATACGTATAAGTATCAGAAATTATGAGTATGATTCGAGTCTAGTCATCTTTTTGAATACTCATTGCTGATCTCTGATGTCAAAATATATTGAGTCTAGACTTTGCTGTCCCACTGTATTCACCAGTAGTATAATTTATATGTGATATACATTGATTTGATTTTTTTAATTATGTCATGATAAAAAAATGTTTTTTTTGTGTTTCTGTTAAATTCAGTTTTAATCTGTTTATAGACTATTCTGTTACGTTTAGTTTGTCATAATTCTGATTTGTTTAATTTGATAAAAAATTTTTCTCATTCCTAGTCCTTTTGCAATAATTAAATTAATGTCTTTAAAATGCTAATTTAAGTTTTTGACAACATTTAGTTGAATAAAAATTATTTTAAAATAAAGTATTTGCAAACATATGTGAGACATTGGACTTCTTATATATATTAATTATAAGTACTTCCCACATTTATAGGTCACTCAATATCAAATATAATTAATTATTACCATTTGAAGGAGTATTAAATACCTTTGATGTACTTTTAGGAAATACTTTATGTTGTTTTGCGTGATTTATGCCATATAGGTGCAATTTTCATAATATAGATATTTATTTAATCATTATAAATGCAAAATAAATTATTCGGATAATTTTTTTTTTTGTTAACTTTGTTATGATCTTTAAAATCAATAAATATGATTAAGTTCTTTAGTAATATTTCATCAATATTTCTCATTCTTTTGAAGATTTTATTTTTTATAGAAACAATTCATCGAAATATCCCACACATTTATGTTATTCTATTAAGCCTGGAAAGCATGCGGCCAGCCATTATAGTGTTACGTTGTCTCTCGACGTACGTTAAATAGCCGAGTGAATTGCAAATAAGACTAATTTGTGTTCAATTTTAAATACACTATACCATAGTGGTCATCTTACCAACTCCTAGTCCACTAGGTTACGGGATTAGCTTCTCACACCATTATTATTGTGTGTGTTAATTTTATACATGAGGTCGGGGCTACAGTTTAAAGTCGACTCCGAACGACAGATTTTTTGAAGAACTTTTATGGATTTTATTTAGCTCAGAGTTTTTTGCAGAACTTGCTGAGTGGAGTCGCCGAAGAATTATTTTTTCATATTTCGTTTTTGGATGTCTGACAGGATTCGAACCTGGCCTTAAACATATAAGCCAACAAAATACACTACCTAGACACATTTTAATTAACTCTTATTATACACAATTAATGTTGACTGGTCCACTCCTCGTTCTCACAACAACAGTTGCTTTATTTGTTATTCCTCTGTTTATGCCCTTTGCGATAAACAATAACAATTATTAGACAATTGTTCTGTAGATCTTTGTAAGGGAGATCTTCAAATGACATTTGCGTTCTTCCCACAAGACTGCCTTTTATATAGCAATATGACAGTCTTCGTCTTCTCGAGAATTCTATGAATTTAAACATGTCGTTTACATTTATTATTACTTACTTGTTTGTTGTTTGTTTATTTTGTTTACGTTTGTCATTGCAGTGTTGTTGTTGCTTGTTGGTTTACTTGTTTATCTCTTTTTCGTTATAGCGATGTTGTTGCTATATTTTTATTTATTTGCTAATCATGTAAACGAGTCCGTATGTTGTTTTGTAGCTTTTGTTAATATTTTAATGTTAAACCGATGTTACACATTTCATTTGCGTAACAATATCAATATATTTTTATATGAATTGATCTTTAAGTAAAAATTGTTTTAATTCCTACCATTATTCTTTCTAAAATATATTTTTTCTTTGGAGAATTTTGATAATTTCATTCAAGAGTGACTCATATTATGAGTTTGAAAGCTGTTTATAAGATACGAAAATTTATTTTTAAAAATTATTAATCTGTTAACATATGAACAAAGTAATTTAAAAAATAATTTCTTACAAAAATATGAACTTATGCTTAGATATAGAATGGCTAGGATTGAATGACATTTTTGTTTCAGTTTTTACAACATCAACCTGAAATTTGAAGCGGCATAATTCCAATGTGGTAATCTCATATAAGACAATTAGTACCTTTTACACTCCACTTCAAATCTACTAAAAGTGTATTTCTTCAAACCCTTTAGTTTTGTATTTTTCATTACTTTCAGAAAGATTTATAAATTGTTAAACTTTATTTATTTAAATTTTGAATAGTATAAACATATCCATAAATTATCAGTTTTACACACGTATGTTATAAAATTCAAAAAAAATCAGTCATCGTACAAAGAAGTCATTAAACCTGGCTTGCTATATCATAAGGCCATTTCAAAGCAATGAGTTGAAATGTGGTGTTATGAGTAGTTGCCGTTAGAAAATAATTATTGAAGATTTTTAGTTATTTATTAGAAATATTCCTTGCCTAATACCTTTCTGGAATGCATTAATACTCCACAAGTCAATCCAAGAATGTCTGCCAATAATCGTTATCATCGTTACAGAATTAACATGGAAGGTTCAACACCAATCAACACAATTCCTATTCTGAGTTAGTGTACTCTGAGTCCAGAGTGGCCTTATAGAAGACCTGTTATTATGGCCAGGCTAATCCTTGATAGTCTGATGTATGACTAAGATCCAAATTTATTTGGATTAAGAAGAGCCTTATACTCTATTGATCTCCCCTTTTTTCAAAACATCTCCTCCCCTCCACAGAAGGGTTCTGGTTCCATCAATGAGATAATAATTCCCTTCCTATCATGCTCGTATGCCTGCTTATTGTCGAGAATGATATGAGATCAAGCAGAACGCAACGTTATTTGTCCCACCTAACCGAATCAGTTTTCTTACGCAGTCTCATACTNATCGATTTTACTTTTAAATACAGTTGATATCTCCTCCATTTTGTATTTTCTATCACAGTTGAATTGAGCTATTCTTTCGATGGCATAGGCCTCTGTTTTGATACGTTCGTGACCCTACTACAGATTGCTACTCATTCATTACTGTTTCTAAGTCTCGTTACAAAGCACTTTCGAAAATATCAGCGTCTACTGGTTCTTTTTAGGGGATAGTTGAGAAGTTCAGACTTGTCACCTATCACCCTAACCATTGTCTACAAAGTTTTGATTTCTACTATAATTGGTTACAGAACATTGCGTATCTTATCAAACTCCATTTGGTCTCGTTTCAGATTGGGCCTATCGGCCTAGCCAATTACTCCATATTCACTGTTGCTCTGACACATATGCAGCGCATACTTATTTCATAGGTTCCATCCCAAGGATTTCAATACAAGTCTCGCGCATGCAATTAACACATGTTAACTTACTATCTAGTGTGATATCAAACTTTTTGTAATATTATTTTGGAGTCTTGTTATATTGTAGTGTGTTGGCTTAATAGATATGAGGCCTCAGTTCAAGCCCCAGGTCAGATATCTTCAACAAAACGAAATATAAAAAAAGGCTCTAAGAGTTAAAAAAATTTCCATGCAAAAGTTTCTCAAAAAATGTATCGTTCGGCATCAACTTTAAACACACACACAACATAAATGGTGCGAAAAGCTAAGTCATATGAAAGTAAGTATTATCTCACTTTAAGAAATTTTCTTCTTCTTGTAAATGTCATTAAAATTGTCTTGCCTGGATTTTTCACCAGCCCCACTATCATGCAGAATTCTTTTAATCATGTCACGAAACGTCCCTATACTATCCACAATACAGTCCTCGTCCTTTTTACTAAAGTCAATTTACTGCATTTCGATGCTAATGCTCATGCTAATCGCTAAGAAGAACCATTGTCAAGTTCTGCGTTGTCCTTCTGATGATATATCTTAATATTGTGTAAAAAATCTAGAACTCTTTGAATTAAAATCTCTTTGTATTAAAATCTTTAAACTAAAAAAAGTAATTGTCGGTATGTGGAACTTTATATTATGCTATGAAAATACAAAAAATGATTGTGGCTCTTGATATTACAAATGACTTCATAGGAAATAGTAATTACGAACAAAGAAAGAAAGAAAGAAAAATTTTCTTCAAATATCTTTTGATCTTTGAACAGGATGTAAAATTGAATTTTTGTAACAACGTTGTTCTCTTACATATCATAAGCCAAGCAACATAATATTTGAGCATAGGGAAATAAGTTTGCATAAGTTTTTTTTTGTTGTTTATTTGTTCTTCAGTGATTTGTTATAAAAATATTTCTTTTAGTAAGATAAAGTTTTATCTCTCTGGATTTTTTATTTTTGTTTTCTGAATTCCTTCTAATATCATTTATGTTATACTCAGATTTCATGACATATTCAATTCGTATTAATTTAAATGGAGATTATAAAGTTTTATTCAATGGTTGTTAAGAAAATATTCATTTTACCAAGCATTTGTGCATTTGCTTATAAAGTGGAAATAAATTGACATTCTTTAAGAATTTAAAGTTTTAAGATTTTGTTTTAATCAATCATACGAGTAATGTATGTGTTGAGCTGTTGGACAATACGTAGTAATCGAGTGTGGACTGAAGGTGGGGGATGAGCAGTGAAACCTTTGGTATTGGTACTTCTGACAGGAACAAAAAGAGAGAAGAAGGAAAAATAATTTTAGCAAAAAAAAAAAAACATCAAACTTTGTTTCGTTCGAATTTTAACATCATGGGCATAACAATTTATTCTATTTTAATTTCTTTATACATCTTGAACTATTGATTTTAATTATTATTATTAAAATTTTATTATTTAACACATTAATTAATAAAAAGCTTACAAGAAACTATGGAAGATTGCCATAAGAAAGAAAAAAAAAACAAATTAACGAATTTAGTTTTAAGAACACGATCTAAATCAGGGATAACATTGTATCAGCGACATTGTGCTGCATAGAGAATTCATATACATTTTGCTTATGCTCTTGTATTTAGTCGTCGATAAGACAGTGCCTAGTGCACATATTAGTGGATGGTATAACATTTTTTTTCAAATTTACACTCAAAAAATATTTTAAGTTGTAAATATATTAAAAAGGCTTTTATTAAAATCCAATATCTTAAATATTCTTAAAGGAAATTTAAATGATAAGGAAAGGGAACAGCTTTCTTGTAGATATAAAGCAATTGTTTTTGGAAAAATGAAAAGGTTTGTTATTAGTAGGTGAGGAAATTTATGAACCAAAAGTAGTAACCACCAATTTTCTAAAAAACATTTCCGAATTTTCGAGTTAAAGATGTATAACTTTAAGCATGTTGATGAAATGATGATAAAATAGCGTATATTACTAACATTTTTCTTTGATACTAAATAAATAAATTCTCTCAACTTATTTTCTACCTCTTACTCACTCATAAACAACCAAAAAAAAATTTTTTTTGGTAACCCCTAATCTAAATGTTTTATGAATATCACTACAGTTCGAGGATATTTTAAGTGTATACGCAGTTAGGAAACCAGATGTCATTATGTACTAAAAATAAACTAAAATTAGTAGCGCCATCTATAGGTTAATTCAATTTTTGATCTTAATCCTGTTTACCTTGTCGGAGATGGAAAGTATGTATACTCAGGCGTAAACATGCCAGCGCCTTTGTAATACTGCAACTAAGGAAGATATCGTCCAAACTAATAATAAGAAAAAAGAAAAACAAAAGGAAAAACAATAGGAATCCAGCCAGAAAAAAAAATATTAATGCATTCCAGAAAACAGAACAAAAATTAGGGAAACCTTCTGGAGGCTCTATACTCTGCACCGCAAATATTTAGACGCCCCCAAGAAGAACAGAGAGTATAACTGATAATCAAATTTATATTTATTAAAACTACACAGTTATTGCATTAGGAATTTAAAATCATTCTTTCAGGGCCATTATCACAACTAAAGGGAGGATTTTAACTGGCAGATAAATTGTTTTTCATTATTATGAATACCCAATAAGACAGAAGTGAGCATTAAGCTAAAGGGAAGATAATCCTACCTTTAACATTTAAAGTTCACTTCTTCTTTGAACTTGCCATATTGTATATATTATTTTCGATAAATAACAAATAAGAAAGCAAGTAGTTGCCACTGCGTTTGTAAAGAATTTTTTTAAAGTGGCAAAAGTAATCGATATTGTACCAATATTGCCATATTTTTGAAAAAAGTTAACTTCAATTTTATCTGTAAGTCGTAATAACGAAAATAAGTTAAAGGTAACTTTAGCTAAAGGGAACTGTAAAGTTACCTTTAACTAAATCCAATTTTACCGGCAAGTTGTAATAATGGCCCTTAGTATTATTATTTTCCTTTTTTTCTTTTGTGAATTTCTGTTTGTCGTGGTTTAAGATGAACATTTTATTACACCCTGTAACTTTCTCCCCACACATGTCATAAAATTATTAGGTATATATGTAGTAATGTTATGAAGAATGTTTAACAAAGTTTTTAATGCCGCAACGTGCGCGTGACTATAAATTTTATTTATGATTTTAAAATTACAGCAATATTTGCCAAAATATGAGCAGCAGGTGGAATTAAATTTCTTAACGAATGTTTAAACATGAAATGTTAACGTTGAAAACATCATGTGAAACTCTTATTACGTAAAACGTATTCCATATTCATAATTTAGTTTCATAACTCAAAAAATATTGCCTTCTTTGACTTAATTTTTTTTTTTTTTGTTTCCAATTCATAATGAATCATTAAGCAACACGTGTCATATAAAAATATACAGTGTTGGAATATATAATAATACATACATACATACTATAAATATCTGTTGCCTGTCATAAATTATGTTTATCTGACATGGTATAGAAATTAAAATTACACGTTTGTATTTACTATGTTAAACAATCCTTTTATAACGGTATTTTAACTACAAAAACTGTTTAACAACGTCAGTGCGATCAAAATCAGTATACGGGGGTTTTTAAAGTTGCTAATTAGAAATCTGGGGTAAAATTTTTTAAATTCAAAATGGCGGATCCAATATAGCTACTTAATCCCGAAACCTTCTCCGGATTTACATTAAATTATGCATAATGTGGTCTTTAAGGTTGCTAATTTCTAATGTGAGATAAAATTTCAAATACAAAATATTTAAATATCAAAATTCTTATGATTTCATTAGGAAAAGTGTTAACTCTCCAAAACTACCAAAAACATAAAAAATGAAGTGGAAACTCTTGTAAAAACAATTTTTGATATTTTTTAAATTTTTCGCTACCGGAGGTTGCCTACTAAAAATTATATTTTCAAAAAAAAGAGAGAGATAAAATTTCAACACGATATTGACAAAAAAAAAACTCGAAGCTCTTCATTTAACATGTTTTTAATAGTTTTAAGGCGACGAAATTCGCCAATTTTTTTTTTTGTTTGTTTTAAATCAATTTTCAGACAAAAAAAACTGATTAAAGGATATATCAGAAGTATGAGTTTTTCCGAAAAATATTTTTTAACAAAACTAATGTGACCACCCGTGTCAAATATTTTCTCCTTTTTTCGAGCAAATAAATATTGGATCTTGCAAAAAATTTTTAAGGGCAAACAGTGGCAACCAGTATTGCTAGCTGTGTTGTCCACTTTTTCATAATAAATTATATATTTTTTTTTTATAAATTGACCAAAACGGAAAACCTTTAATAATAAACTTTATATGGGAACAAGGAACAAAAATATTAGTTTTTATCAATTTTTTTATATGCGAACGAACGAAATAAAAGATCATACATGTAATTTGCTACTGAAAGTTATATGAAACAAAAATTGATTAACATATTAATTTCCAAGAAAATTGCAATATTGTAAAAAAATCAGGTAAAGATAATAATTCTTGTTTACTAGACGATTGGGTTGAAATTTTAATACGTCAATCGAAAGCTTGATTTCCAAATCGGGGATGATTTTACTTCAAAGTTTTATTAAAGCAGCAACTTAATATCTGGACCTTAGAGACCAATATCTCCAAAACCAGTCTTCAGCGGCACAACATTTTTATGTATATATGTATACAATGTGATATTAAGTTTTATATTCATCATTTAGGCACAGTTCAGTTGTCAACACTGATGTTGAAAAGGAAACAATTAAACAGCCGTGCGAATTTACTTCTTTTTTTTTTTGTCACAGAGTATGGCTGTAAGTTATAAAGTTTTGATGACTTTTTGATGCACAAGTTTGGAGGTAAGTGTATAAAACCAGTCACTAAAAAACTGTGCTCTTATCTATGTGAATTCATTTGTTTGTAAATTATTTAGGAAATGGAAAATAGCAATGAGCTCATCGCTGCAAAAAAAAACCAAAAGTGACAAAAGATTAGGATGAAGAAGTAGTATTGAATCTTATTTTGTGGAAGCAGAAAAATGCGTATGGGATGCATCATGTGTACTCGAATAAATGAATTAATGACGAAATTGTTGCTTTTTTATTTCGAGTCCTATTTCTATTTTCTAAGTAAAATACTTAAAATACATTAATTTCTATTTGTATATCACCTTTACATATATTTACGTTCATTCTCAGAAAGTTTTTATAAAGGTCTGGAGTTGTAGATCGTTACTGCAAAAGTAACATTACGCAACATCCATCCTCTCTCC
>QOCX01006582.1:0-11160 GCA_005959815.1 Sarcophaga bullata
GCGTTATTTCTGTAAAAACAATTAATTCTGAAACCATATGTCTTACCTTAATACTAAGCAATTGCATCTGAACTAATCTGGAATTCAGTTAAGTTCCAGGAAAGGAAAAATACTCGAGCTTGTAATGGTTGTCCGATTAAACTTTGAGTCAAACTTCTTTGTTTTCGTAGATCAAACAATAGTTATGAAATTGCCTTTATTCCTGAGGAAGGAAAACTTTTCAAAAAACTCATAAAACGATAATTGATGTTTCAGGTGTCTTGTCATAATTACAACATACCTACATAGAGATCATATATGTACTCTCTAAAGTAAAGGGAACATACAGTCATCTTTCTTGATAAGTAAGAATTTCAACACCTCGTTAGTTCTGTAGTGGATTAACCACTGAATGAGCTCATTTAAAAAATTCTTGCCTTATAAATTACCATGGGTTTCTGGCAAAAAACTCTGAGAGCAAATAAATTTGCCATGAAAAGCTTCTCAGAAATCTGTTGTTCAGAGTCGACTTTAAACTGTAGGTTACGCCACTTATGTAAAAAATTAACAAACACAAAATATGTAGGTGAGGTGAGAAACTAGGTCGTAATCCTGACTGAAAGGTTGTGATGTGATGTGATGATCTGAAGATAAATTTGAATTAGAAAATCCAAGACGCAAGCCATATATTTTAGCAGCGCCACATTTGGCGTTAACAGAGCACTGTTAGCTGTTTAACAGTGTTCATCTGAAGAAGCTCTCTTGTTTAGAAGCCAATTTTAGAATATACTCTAGGCCTATGAGTACCATACTATATGCAAAGGAAGGTTCCAAGGCCTCTTAATATAATAAGTCAGTCATCAAAAACGAAATATGAAAAAATATTTCTTCGGCGACTTCCTCTCAGCAGATTTCTGGCAAAAACTCTGAGAGTAAATAAAATTGCCATGAAAAGTTTCTCAAAAAAATCTGTCGTTCGGAGTCGACTTTAAACTGTAGGTCCCGCCACTCATGTATAAAATTAACACCCACAACATAAGTGGTGTGAGAAGCTAGGTCGTAATCCTGACTGAAGGATTGTAATGGCCAATTATGTATGTTATATAATAAGCAAAAAAGTCGTATATGAAGTGATATGGTATTGAGAACAATGACTTTGAAACTATCAATGTTTTGGTTCAAAATTCTCTAGAACATCAATGGGCACTTGGGAACATATAAGAAGTAGTACACCTATCTGACTATATAGAAATGGTAGTCCAGAGGGTCCTCTTTCGAACCGTGATAGTGGGATAACTGGAATAATGAATTTTGAAAAAAACGATTTTTGGTAAAAAAAAAAAAAAAAAAAAGAAAATTCCCTAGAAAATCAAGGGCGACTTTGGAAAATATTATGACATTACGTTTGTGGATTTTGTAAAAATATTTTTGTTTTAAAAAAAATACGCGCAATTTTAATAATTTTGTATTATTAATAACAAACATATTCCCATTATGTTTATGCCATATTTATTTAATTCTAAATTGGCAATACAACCTTCGGGTTTTGTGTGTTTTATGCGGACACGTACAATGAATGAAATATTTAATAAACAAAAAATAATAATATTTTTGCGTTTTCATAAAGTTTTTCATTGTATTGTATTTAATATTTTAAGGCTTAATGAAATAGGAATTGAAAATATTTAATAATTTCAAATAAATTAAAATTATTCATCATTTTCTATATCATTTGCTGTTGAAATAAATTTTATTTTCCCACTTTTTATTTTTTTTTTTTTTAATATTTATTTAAATTTACAATGAAGGATATTTATACAATGACAAACAGAGAATTCCTATTTTTTGTGTTTAAAATCCGGTACAATCAATAAATATTTGTCATCATCATGATGAACATGAATGTTGTGAAAAATGTGTTTAACAAAAACAACAAAGATGATGTTATTTTTCTTTTTCTTTCTGCATAATTTTGCAGCAAAAAACATGTACTAGAAAGGCATTTAAATTAGCCGTAGGCTAAGAAATTTCAACAAAACAAAAAAAATAAATTCAATAAATATTTTGCATAACAATATCTTAAGATTTTTCTTATTATTTTTATAATAAAAATAAAAATCTTTCTAAAATTTATTAAAAACAGAATACGATTTTTGTCTATAAACAATAAATATTTTGTTGTAATAAAACAATCACTATTTTCCCTTTAAAATTATTGCTAAAACATTTATTTGTTTCATTACAAAATGGCCTAAAAAAAAACGTGCAAAAATGATAGTTAAAAGACAGCTGGCAACGCTATACCCCTAAACCATCTGTTCCCAAAAAATATGCAATCTAAGGTTGGTTTACAAGATAAGAGCTTAACGTACGTAAAGTTAGAAAGAAAATATTTTAGAATTCTATTCGTATTTTTAAATTGACAGTAAAAATCTTACGACAAATTGTTTTTGCGTTAATAGATAACGAAAATACCTAAACGAAGTAAAGTGAATGCATTAGTGATTTAATGTGTGCTGATACGACTGCCAAATTTTCAGCCGTACGCTCTCATAAGATACACGATACTATCAAGCTCTCTTATTCACAAAAACTTGACATGTAGTACGACTTGCATGTTCGTCTAAATCCCCCTTTAAGACAGTCGAAAAGTTTTATGATAAACGCCTAATTACATACATAATTGGTTATTACAGCCCCTTAGTTTTACGACCTAGCTTCTCAAACCACTTATGCTATGTTTGTTGATTTATACATGAGTTGCGGGACCTACAGTTTAAAGTTGACTCCGAACAACAGATTTTTGACAAGCTTTTAATGGCAAATTTGTTAATTCTCAAAGTTTTTGCCACAAATCTGCTGAGAAGGATTCGCCGTCATTTAAATGGAGTTTTTTGACCTGGTGTTTGAACCGTGATCCCATGTCTAATAAGCCAACACACTACCCACTAGACAGCGGTGACTATAAACGCCCAATTACTCAAGTGTTTTTAAGATTCCGAGAATGTATTCCGATAATTCCTTCTCATCGTCCCAGAATCTACATGTTGGGCTAGAAACAAATCCCATTCTGAATAACTGTACTCTGAGTTTGCAGTGCCCTGTTAAAAGACCATTTGACAACAACCTCCCTCCTAACTAACAAAAGTTTTGATTGCCTCACTCCCTTTTGATTTGAAAGGAGCCTTTGTCTCTCTTTATCTTAACATTCGTTGAGCATACCTTTTTCAAACATACTGCTATCACGCGCAGACGGATTCTGACTCCATGAACTGCGTTGAAATTTCCCTCGTAGCAGCTTCACAGAAGTTCAGTTAGCATCGATAATCGATTATAAAGTAAATCTCAGAGAAGTGGACTGGAAGAACTGACAATTTCTGATATACAGGCCATGACCAGCAGACTGCCATAAAGTTATAGTTGACAAACCACTTGAAGTTTAATAAAGCTAAAGATACGAATTATCGAAAGGCTGAACCAAATGAGAGAAGTGATAGGCAGTAAAAAATGACCGATTTACAACTATTAGAGAAGTCATAGGCACCTAAACAAATTTTCTTTGAATTTCTACCCATTACAACCTAAAGTCTTATGAAATGGCAAAGAAACAAGATTCCGAATTAGCTTTTCATCTTTCCTGGACTTGGAAAGATTCATAAGCACTTTAGGCGGCTCATTAGAGGTCATATGGTGTATACGGACATTCTGTTGAATTCATTTATGAACCAAACTTCATTTTTTCTCTTCGAACATGCATTCCATGGTATTGTATGTCATCTTACGATCTTAAGCCTCTACGGCTATTCATCAGTCGTACAGTACGGCAACTTTTGGAAATATTCTGGATGTATGTCATCTCAGAGACCTGCCGGAAAAATCTGGAGAAACTTTAAATCGAGCTAAAATCGCTAAAAGAAAATGGGCGTGATTTCGCTATATTTTGGAAAGAGCTCATAAGATCGTAACTATAACAGCAGCGTTCCCTAATTGAAAGTAATTATTTTGTACTCAACAGGGCACTTGTATGAGGTAATAGAGGTAAAGAAAGGTTCTCTAATTGAACTTAATTATTTATTTTGTACTCGATATGGCACTTGTATTGACAACATTTTTCTACAGCAAAAGACAATGCTGCCATATTATTTACATTTTAAGGAGTGTGCTGCTAATAGAGGTAAAATGGAAATTTTGATAGTTAGATCCCTTTGTTTAAATTTATGACATAAAGTTACGAGTCATTATGATCAATTTCAATGGCAAATTAACAATGATTTTTATATTGCTAAAATGCGCTCCTCAATATCTCTTAAAAGTATTTTCATTGTTTTTTTTGCGTTTATATTCCATTTCAGACTGGTTGGATCAAGAAAAAGATGAGCACATAGCGCCCGTTAGCAAACACGGAGAGAAGAAACAATAATGCGATCGACTGAGTTTTGCGAGATTTCTATTGTTTTGGGCAATAAATTTCAAATTAAACACGGTTTAAAAGTGAAATCAAAAACCATCAATCTTTATGCAAATGTTGGAAACAGTACAAAAACAAAAAAGGGCCAACAATAGCTTAAAAAAAACTACAATAGCTTAACAAAAACAATAACAAAAGAAACTTATGAAATCAGATCAAAAGGTTATGCAAAAATTATGACATTTATACGGTAATGCATTTAGATAATACACTGGGATAGCCCAAACACATATACATACATACATATTTCCGATAATGATAACAGTTGGCAATTTATCGGTTTTTTTTTCTTTCTTTCTTTTTCTCTTCTTTAAGATTAAAAATCATTTCAAATTATATTGGAAACTAAAACAAAAAAAACGTTCGTTTAATTAAAGGAAAATAAAAGCACTCAATTTGGTTTGTTTTTTCCATATAAATATACAAACGTGTGGAAACGTTCGACTTATAAAAACTGGCCCTTATAATGAAAATCAATTAATGTGTACATTAAACCTATATTAAGATATTTTAGAAGTCATTGTAGTTTAGCAGGCAGTGTGTAGGCTTCTAAGACGTAAGACCATGGTTCAGACCTCAGTTCAGACATTTCCAGCAAATCGAAATACGAAAAATCTTTTTCGCGGCGTATTCCCCTCAGTAGTTTTTTGAATAAATTGCCATGAAAAGTTTCTCAAAAAAAAAAATCTGGCGCTCGAAGTCGACTTTAAACCATAAGTCCTGCAGCTTTTGTATAAAATGAACACAAACAATATAAGTGGTGTGAGAAGTTAGGTTGTAATCCTAAGTAAAGGGGTGTAATGAGTAATTAGTATGTATGTATGAATGATTTTCTATGGCTGTTCGTATTTTACTTCATTAAATTTGTTTGTGTTTTGCATACAGTCGTTTGTTTGAAACCACTTGTCTTATAAAAACCGCCCATTAAAAATATATTCTGAGTGTCACAAGAAATTTGTTTTTTTCGCTAGACGTTTTTTAAACGCTAGCTAACCAAAGCTATTGGTAATAATCATTGAGTGATTTTCCATACAAATTGGACGTTCGTCTGAAATCATTTCTCTTACAAAAACAGTGGGACCAATTATGGATCATATTTTCTCCTGAAATCATATCATATTCTTACACTAGCTGTCCAACCAAACAAAAGCTATTGGTAATAAGTGTTTAATTTAATCCCCTGTTTTTGTAAGACGGACGATTTCACACTCTTCAAGCCCTTTATAGAACAAATTTACTTGTTGACGTAATCGCCGAGTGAAAAATGTGAAGAATATTGTGAGATTCTATTGCTCTAGCAGCCAATCCCGATGTGTATGGTATTAGGAATGGCCAGCAGGTTTTAATTGTTTCATAAGTTGGACTTATGTGGTTGAAGAAGCAAATGCTGATGACAGCATAATTATCCCTAAGATAAATATCCCCTGTTTTTGTAAGACAAATGATATCACACGTTCGTCTATTTGTAGGGATAATACAAACAAAAAAACTCAATTAAAAAATTTCGAAAATTAATGCTTAAAACAAACATAAATTTTTATTAAATTTATGATTGAAACGCATTTATTTTTTATATTTCAATCAAATCAAAATTTTATGCTTCCGTATAATTATTTGATTTGATTTTTAGAATTCTTTCTGTACCTTTGTTCTGCTGTATGTATGTACATACATATGTGTATTCAACATTATTAATATGGCAGCATATGAAATAATTTTTTCTAATTTAGTTATAATCGTTCATATGATTGTTAAAAGATAATTAAATTCATTATAAACAACATCAGTTCTTTAAAACCCAAAAATAGAGAGGAGAGAAGAGAAGGAGAGAGAGAGAAAAAACTTGAAAATCAATAGAACCTTTGATAATGATGGACATTGGATCAAAAAGAGTACAACACAAACATGATGGCTTGTTTAAAGCGAAATGCGGAACAAATTTTATTAAATTTTAAAACAATTTAATTAAATTATGTGAAAAATATATAAAGGACAATAAATTTCTACGTTATTAATTTGTTTACAAATAACATGTAAAAATTTATTCTTGGCAACACTTTTTGAAATATTTTTTGTTAAACTTTACTTTACATTTAACAAGACCAATAACATTATTATTGTTGGAGTTAATACTGTAATATACCAGTGTCACGGTTTTATATTCTACACCATAATCACTTCGATCTATTATGTATTTTGTTTTTTCTTTAAATTTCGCCAGACCCCTTGTTATTGTATATGATTAGAGGGTGGCCAATTGATCGCCAAATTGTAATTTCTCAGTGTATTGTCATTTACAATTGCATTCTAAACCGCCAAGCGTTTATGCAACAATTTACTCTTAGCGTAATCATCGAGTGAGAAATGAAAGTCAACGGAAAGAGTATTTTGAAGCCATTGCTCTAGACCCAATCGCATATGTACAGGTGGGGAATGGTTGCCAGGCTTTAATTTATCATAAGTTGATAATTTTATACGAATGAGATGTAATTCCAGTACTTAAGGCGGGATAATTGCTCGTAAGGTTAGTTGCAATTTATTTAATACCATGGAACCGACAAATTCACATATATCCTGTTACATTCTCCTTAACACAAGTGACTATTTCCCTATGATAACAGGCCTAACCACCATTTATACAATGGCAGCCTCTTCAATTTCTTATATATCTTCCAGTATTACTTGTACCAGCCCAACCGGAGTATGAGATTGTGAAGATCATATGCATTCACTTGAAATGAGAAAAATTTCAGTGCAAAAGTTAAGCATGTATTCAACCACAATACAGTTCGAATTTTCAATCAGTTTCAGGAAACCAGGAACGCTTTTTGGCTCAAATGAAGCCCTTCGCTGTGTTTGCAGATAGAAAGGTTATGGTGCCTAGTAAAACTAATTACTAGATGAATATTATGAATCGTCGTAGACTAGTAGTAGTGTATTGCCTTATTAGACGTCAGATTCGGTCACAAACCACAATGACAAAATTTGCGTTGCGGAAGGCGTTTAACCGTAGTTCCGCCATGGTATAAATCTATAAGTTATCTACGAAATGCTTTCATTCGCTCTCTTCTCCTTTTAACTCCGAGATATACAATGATATGCGTGACAAAAAGAATCTTCAAAAATTTAAAAATCAAAAAAAATCGTGAAAGAATTCAAGAGTAATGTAGACAACGTTTACAGGAAGCAAAAATCATTAAATAATTAAGGATTTTTCAGTGAAATATACGATTGCCAGCAAACGTTGTCTTACTGATTTGGCAAAAAAGTTTGTGTCTATCTTTTGATTTGTAAAAGTCTTAAAATTTGAAGAGAAAAAAAGCAATACTTAAACTGTCGGATCTTATAAAAGGTTCGCGACATTTTCGAATAAAGTCGTTCTAAGTCTTTCGTTTTATTAAAACAAATAAATTGTTTTCTATAGTTTTACCCTAGTGAGTGTATTTTTAACCATGAGTACGTTTTCCATTTTCATGGCTGCTTCAAAACAAAAACAATGATTTGCAATTCAAAACAATATTAAATGTTATTCAATTATTAATAAATAAATACTACAAAAATGAAATAACTTTGACATGCGGAGAACTGATGCAGCAAAAAAGAAAACTTAAAACGTAGAAAACTGCTTTCCTTAATCTCTAAATCTAAATACATACGTATTTTAGTAAAGCGATTATGTTTAAAAGAAATCTTTTAAAAATAGAATAGAATATAAATGGACGTTAGTAAATTAATAATGCTTAGAAGTGAGCAAGTTTTAGACTGCATTGCTTGTAGAAGTGATGTAAGTTTAGGCTGCAGGCAATACAAATAAACAAACATACTAAGTATTGGCAACACCTAAAAAGGCTTTTGTAACACAAAATCTGCTTATGGCGTCATGACGCACACATTACATTCACTGATCCATTGCTATGATGTTGCTAATATTAGTATTTGTTTAGCAACAGCACACATTAACACAGCACATGTACTTCAAACCGCAAGTTATAGTTATTATGGAAGAAGAAGAAGAATAAATGATTTAAGCAATGCGGGTAGTGAAATGCAAACAGTATTTTGATTGACTATTCTTCCAACTCACTCGGCTCATATGTGTAAGGTATTATTTACAATACAATAACAAAAAAAGGTTAGTGTCCATTGATTAACACCGTATTACTCTTTCTCTATCCCCTCCTTTATATTGGTTCCTCTTATGACTTGTGGCAAAAACACAGGACTTTGTCATTAACGCTTAATATACTTGCATGTTACATCTCTGCACACCCTTATTCGATCTTTCTGTTTATTTTTATTGTAAAATTGTTTGTTACAAATTGAACCACATTGCCGTTGTTAATTTGTTTTCGCCATTAAAAGCATTTTTCCTGACCAAAGTACATAGCAGCGTTTATGAATACATATACATTTAGTATATAGGTGTGTGTGTATGATGAGAGTTATTTGCAAATGTTGACACTGCATCATGCCTTGTTTAGAATAAATTGCGTGAAGTCTGCAAACACGTTATTAGTTGGCAAATCTATTGTGAGTAAACAAAACGACGTTGGTAACAGCTTGTTTTTATTTCTTATAATCTTTATGGTTAATCATAAGGTTTTATTGTATTCTTTAAAACAATATTTCCTATTAATTAAATAAATTAAAATAAAATATTATTTATTAGCCAAACACAGATTTATTTGCATGGAATTCTTTATTTTAATATTGCAACTTTACTTCCGTGGTTTTTGATTAAGAGATATTAGGTTTTTGACATTAAATACAGGATTCTGGTTTCTAGTTTCTTATTTTTTAATTTATTTTTTATGCTAAATATAGAATTTTATTCTTTATTGTTCGAATTAAAAATAGCAAACAGGAATTTGTTTTTATTTTGAATAAAACATCACAATAAAATCATAAAGAAATAAAAATTCTTAATTTATGCGTTAAGATTATGAACAGACTAGACAAATGAATTTAATTTCCTGTTTGAAAAAAAAGACAAATTGTTGACATAACCTCAATAATTAGCAAACATTTTTAAGAAATTTCCATTCTATTCGATTCATCAACGTCAAAGAAATGAAGGAAACTATTGCAACAAAATAAATAAGAAAAACTTTTATTTTCTTTTAAGGTAATTTAATAATAACTCTCTGCTTTTAAGAAGGCATACATAATTGATAATTACAGCCCTTTAGTTAGGATTACGACCTAGCTTCTAACACCATTTAATGTTGCGTGTTCAAGTTAAACAGTTAAAGTCAACTCGAACCGCAAATATTTGAGAAATCTTTCATGGCAATTTTATTTACGGTCAGAAATCTGCTGAGAGGAAGTCACCGAAGAAAGATTTTTGCATAGAGTATGGAGCGTGGCCTTACTTCTAATAACCTAACACATTATCTACTAAACTATCAATGTAAGTTTCGTGGACGTAACTGGGGCTTTACTCTCAATTAAGTTCTCGCAACATCCTAACTGTTATATAAGGATAGCCTTATTTGCCGCCTGTTCCTGTAAGACCAACTCAAAATTGAATGTTTTTCTATACAAATGGACGTTCGTCTGAAATCATTCATCTTATAAAAACAGAGTGTCAATTATGGACCATATTTCCTCCTGAAATCAGATCATGTTCTTACACTAGTTGTCATAGAAGCCAACTTCGTATAGTGGTCGCAGAAAAGATAAGTTTCGTAGAAGTTGCAATGGGATTGAATAGGATGAGATTCGTCTTTTCTTCCAATTTATCTGATTTGCCTAGAAGTGCAGAAAAGTTCCCTTAATGGACTACCTGATCTAATATCAATTAATGTAAGAGTTCCCATGATCGTTAGCAAATTAATGTTCATTTGGCATTACTGACTGTTCGTGTTTGTTAAAGTGTGACAGTTACATGAATTCAAGTAGGGTTAATGTTGTTTCTGTAAGACAAGCTCTTTTGACATGCCGAATAACACGCAATTACTCAAATATTCCTCAATATAAACTCAAACAGGGAGTAATATCAACAAAAATAAACAAAAAATGTTAAGAATTTCGAATAAATTTGTTTTCAAATTGTTTTTTTTTTAATGAACAAACCATAAGAATTCCTAAAATATTTTCAAAGTATAGACCAAATTTAAAAATTCTTAAAACGTTGCGTTTAAAAATGTATCGCACGAGCCATAGATATGTTGTTTTAAGTATAAAATTTGGCAGCACTGAAACATGTACCCATGTAAGCATTTCCCAAAATTTAACTGATCAAATTTGCATGTGTTGGTAATAGTTAGTATTTGCTTAGTACAGTAACACATCAAAATTGTACCATGAAATTACATTGCATAGTAGTCTGAAGAAGAAGAGAACATATGATTTTACAAACTCACCTCGGTCTTATATGTGTAAGTATCATTTACCAACACATTAAAAACAAAAAAGTTGAGTTTGATCCATTATTTGATGTGTGTCCAGGCAACTTTACTGTTTTAATTTCAAATGTCTCCATGAGTCCGTGACTTTGTGAGAAATTCTAAGTATTTCATAGAGTAAAAAGAGAAAAAGAGCATTTACACCGTAATTGAGTTGTTCTTGCATGAGTTTTTATATGACAAGATGTATACGTGCGTATTTATACGTACATATGTAAAGAGATCTTTTGTATATGTGTGTTGAAATTTCCCCAAAAACAATGTGCGCAAATTGTTCGATTGAAATTGAAATGGAAGATATAGTTC
>QOCX01006585.1:0-11157 GCA_005959815.1 Sarcophaga bullata
TAAATTAATTAAAAAAAACACGATAATAAACAAGTTCTTTTGTCAAAGTTGCCATATTGAATTGTATTCAGAGTTTGGGAATAGGTCTTCAAAGATAATTCTTAATTCTTTTTGATATATTTTCTCAATTTCTTTTGTATTCTATTTATTTCAAGTCCTTTTCCCTTCAAGGAGCTGATATCACATAATTTTTGAAGTTACGGCTAGCAGTTCTGTTGAAAAGACAAAATTGTGTTTAATTAACCACAACCAACTTATTAAAAAAACACAGTTTGAAAAGCACTGCTACACTTAACACATTATCCTAAACCTGCCTTTTTGTAAACAAAGCAAATGATATCAACAGAGATGCTCAATGTTAAGAATGGTATTCAATGTTAATATAACATTAGACACAACAAACCACTCAACTGTCTTTGTTTAGAATGTTAGAATTGCAAAACTTCATTTTTCAATTGCCCTTCACCATTAACGGCATAACATTATTATTTTAATTTGAAAATCAAAAGAAAAAGAAAAACCCAATTGAAGTTTTATAAATTAAAGAAAGAAATAAAAAAAATCAGCATGATAAGTATTTTATTATCACGCATTTGTATACTTACCTTTGGTACTTTATATCCTGGTTATATTTCATTTAAAACTGTGCGCGCCAAAGTTGTGGATGATTATTTAAAATGGATGATGTATTGGATTGTTTTTGCTATTTTTACTGTGATGGAAACGTTTACGGATATTTTCCTAACCTGGCTCCCCTTCTATTATGAAATAAAGATGATTTTAATATTTTGGCTATTGCCCACCATAGGTAATGGCAGTTCATTTATTTATAGGAATTTCATACATCGATTGCTGAAGAATCACGAACAACGTATTGATCAATATTTAGAACGATTACGGGAAAAGGGTCAGGATTTAATATTGCAGTACGTGAAAGAAGCCTTCCTGTGTGTAAAGCAAACCATACTGAATGTTATAAATAGAAAACTACCCAATATGATGTTGGCAGTATTGTCCAACACTGCCAATGAGAGTGATAGATCTTTGCCGGAACAAAGTAGTGTGATTATTGAAGAAATAGAAGAACAAGAGATGTATCTCAGTAATGTCATAAAACCAGCTAATCGTAAAGAGACTAAAAAGACTTCAACAAAACGTGAGGAAACTGCTGTTGCAGCACGAACGTCTCGTAGTCGCATGCGCAAAACCCGTAATCCAACGCAAGAGAATTAATTTCAATAAAAGTGAAATATTGCTACGATTTTAAGAACGCTTTAACATAAATTTCAGAACACGTGCTTGTTTGAAAGTATAAGATTAACTTTTATTGTGTGTGTGTATGTATCTATATTACAAACTATGGCCGCCAATGTCCTTCGGTGGCGTAGGCATTTGTCGTCATTTATTTATAGTTGTTTAATATCTGTACAATCTTTTCCATGTTTAATTTCAATTTATATTTTTAATTAAATAAATTTTACTCGATGTAATCACACTTCTACAGTTGATTTATTTCTATGATATTCAGGTAAAGTGGTCCAAATATAACCACCTGGCTTTGTATCAAAATCCATTTCATCTGGCAGGGGAAAAGGTGTCGTACGATCTAAATAGTAATTGCTAGGAGCATGCATTACGAAATCCAAACAAGACAATTTCCGAGATAACTCTTCGTCGGGACCTAAAGAAGAAATGTGTAAAATTAGGTTCAAAAATTGTTTAAGACACCGCACATCCTTAGATTAGTAAAACACAAATCCATTAGTCTTTAAGACGAATGTAAACACATTTGATATGGTGTGAAAGGTTAAATATAAATGAGAACAAAGCTTTTATCGTAACAAAGGAAAACTGGCACCTTAGAAACAAAAGAACAAATAACCAAAGCCAAATAACAAAAAGAACATGGAAGTGAATAGACCTTACAACGGACAACATCACTAAAACGAAACTGTAATAGAATTAAAATATGGGCACGAGGCCAGAACACTAATGGACCAAAAATGCAGTTTAAAATTTCACCATTAAAGTAATTAAAATTTGTAAAATCTTTGTGAACGATGTAAAAACAATTAAATATTTCGCCTATAGTCCGCACACGTTAGCAAGACGATCAGTAGATTATATTTGTGATATTTTATTGTAAGAGAAGTCATTGTTAAAAAACTTACCTATTAAATAAGTAGCTGCGTCAAATCCGTCTTTAGGATCTGGACTTTCTTGTGTGGGTATTAGCCATGTGAGAAAAGCTGATTTTTCACAATAGTTGTCTATTAACAATCCACGTATTTGGGCATAATAAACATTGTCTTCATTGTCTACCAGTGACACAATATCGCCCACTTGTAAGTAGGAACCCTTGAAAAAAAAAAACAAATTTTTATTTCGACAATCAGTTAAAACCGCCGCCTGTACCAACCTTATAAAATACGCTTTCTACCGTATGAGTAGTAGCTTGTGCCAATGGTGTTTTTATAGGCACCCTTTTAAATAAACTTCGCCTATTACGTCCTTTCGTTTGTTGTTTAGAATTACCACTGCCTGCAGGCTTCTCACCATTGCCATTTGATGTTGAGCTATTGTGCGTCGGCACCACTTTCGCTTTAAAACGTGTCGCCCGTGTACTTTTCCTTAAACGGGAACCACGTTCTTCTGCTAATGACAATGTTGTATCCTTTTTCTCCTGCTTGGTGTCATCTTTAGTATCCTTATCCTTATTGGTTTTATTCGTTTTCTTATCTTCATTTACTTCTAGAGATTTCGTAACATCGGCCTCTTTGGCTTCTCTTAATTCGAAACATGCTTGGCATATCTGACTCTGCTCTATGGTACGCCACAATAAGGATTCAGTTTTTTTACAATCTACACATATTGGTGTAGTTTTGGGTGGCATTTTTTAAATAAAATCGGTGCCTTTACGAATATTTGTTATGAATGTTGCAAAATTTTTAGTTTTGTTTTCATTTCGATGCTTCTTCTACCAAATGTGTAGCATTCACTAAGAACTAATAACAAATCAGAGTTTGGGAAGTAAATTTATGATGATTTTTAAGTCCCAGTATTTTTACTGGGCAAACGAATCCTGTAGGATCTCGATATATATATATTAGAGGTTAATTTATTTGAACAATAAGTTATTGATTACCATGCCTGCCGAATGGGAGTAAAGCATCTGTGGTGGGGCAGGGGAGGAGACTAAGAATTTTAAGTCCTCACTTCTGCTCTAGGGCATTGAATATTTTCAAGTCTCCGTTTGACTCCATATTCTAACATATTTTGAAGAAAGAAGGGGAGCCGCTTGTATCATATACTAGTCTTATCACTCAAGGCACAGTGCCTAAATATGCAACAAGGTTTAATAGATCGCCTTCCCTAAGTTTCAGAACATATAGGTAATAGTGTCCTGGTAGTCCTATAATCATTTTCGAAATGAATTTCCGTCTAATCATCCGATCGGCCAGCCCGATGATGTGTTCAGGAGAGATCATGCCTTCAGTTTTGCAGCGTCTTACCTTTCATCTTATCTGCAATCCATTGCCTAACCACAAGCCCTTCAGTACGGGTCTGTATATGTCTAGGATCCTTGCTGTAGACAAAACCAATTGCGAGCTAACATACTACCTAGTAAGTGCCTTTATAGCAGCATGACTATTTTGAAAGATAATATTGCAACCACACTCAATATGCGTATGGCCAGTCGAAAATCGTCAGAAACTTGGCATGCCACAACTTTCCTTCTTTAACCGCAAAAAGTTTCTCACTACCAGCACTTTAACCACCACCTCCCACAGCTGTAATTCTACATTATCCTCAACGAAGCTGAAGAAAGTACACCTAACGGCACCCCATATGTTTGGGCATATCCTTTTCTTACAGAAACCTTCAGTCTTTAATTATTCCAGTATTTACAAAGTATTCCAGCGTCGAGGAAATATTAAAACGTAAGTTTCAATTATTAGTTTTTGTTTTATTTTTATTTTAAATAACTTGTCGTTTGTTTTGTTATTTTATTAAGTTTACTGTTATTATTATTATTATTCTTTTTGTTGTAGTGATATCTAAGCCAAGTGTAATAACTTCAAAGTTTAGCAATTTAACAAACTTATATGTATGTTTAGCATTTTTTTTATTTTGTTTTGTTTTGGTAATTTATATAATTTAAAAAGAAAAACATTTAATGTTTAAGTATGTTTTAATATATAAAAAGAAGAATATAAAAATGAAAAATGAAAGAGAAATCATAAAAATAAAATACTTTGTTTTTAAAAACTAATCTTAAATGAAATAAAAATAAATATCATATCATAACTAAGTTTGTTTTGTTTATAAAACATAAAATTGTTTAAATTATTGATTGCTTTTATAAGGGCTTAATACCTGTAATTATTGCATAAGATATTGTATTTTTATTAAAAAAAATACGTTTTTCTTTTTTTGTATGTTAAAAACAATTATAAAATAAAAATGAAATAAAAATAATAATAAAAATTAAATTAAAAACACAGATCAGTTAATAAAACTTAAAAATAATGACAATAATAATAAGGAAATATACTTATTAATTAATAATTATTATACAATATGAATACAACATCTAATATGATGACCTGTTTCTTGTTTTCTTTGTTTTTTTTTTGTGGAAATTTTTGTTTTAAAATTCTACCGACCAAAAATTATTAACAATTAAATAGACATTTACTTAGCAAATAATGCTTGAGTTAAATTTTAATTTGAGAGTTTAAAAACAATATATGTTTGTATGTATGTATGTAAGTATGGTATGGTAGCTGAATGTTGTTATCAACCTTAACCATGAGTTGCTCTTATTTTTTCACACAAAAATTCTATTTTAAACCTGATTTGTTGTTGTTGTCATTGTTTTCATTTTTTTTTTTTTTGATTTTGTAATACTAAAAATTTGTTTCATACACTTTGTTGTTGTTCCATGTATGCCATTTATATAAATTGTTTTTAAGTATATATGAGTGTGTATGTGTATGTGTGTTTGTAGAGTTAAAAACAAATTTATTGAAATTATTCAATATCATGGAAACGTAATATGGCACGGCCAGGTATTTCTGAACTACAAACTTTTTGTATAACTTCGGCAGCCTGTTCACAGGGGAATACCGAATATGGTGGTGGTTCAATTTTTTTATTTGCCACCAAATCCACCAGTTGACGTAACTGTTCAACTGGTCCCGTTGAAATGGGTATAATTTGCTGTTGATTTTCTGTGGCTAGACGTGAGAATTTCGGCATTAATTTCTCTGCCACATCTTCACTCATGAGTATAACGCCGCCCTTGTTAAGACAGTGCATTGAACGATGAAGACTGCGTGAAGTGGTGCCGAAATCAATGACCACATCTACCAGACCGCCGCACAAATCTTTAGTACGTTCAATCAATTGTGGTTCATACAAACATTCATTCCACTGTACAACGCTAACACTAAAAGTAAAAAAAAAACGAGAAAGAAATTATTATTAAAAATTATTTCAAGGGAAATTATTTCAAGGAAAAGTATTCCAAGGAAATAATGAAAATCAGTTAAAAAGGCGACTTACTTTTGAATTTCTGTAGCTAAACGCTAGAAGCCCTCATCTCTGAGACTGGCAACTGTTATGTCAACATTATTACTGGCTCCGGTATTTGCAAAGTGATAGCCAGCTATTCGGACGGCCCATAAAGCCAAACCACCAGTGCCGACAATTAAAATTTTACATTTTTTATTAGGCTCTTCGGCACTGCGGGCTTTTAGCACATTTGTAACAATTTCGTGGGCTTTGAAAACAGCATTCATAGCTAAGAGAGCACCAGTAGGTAACATCGAAGCCACTTCCATGGGCAATGAATCAGGAATGGGTACAATATATTTCAATTCTGGTACACTTAACAATTCAGCATAACCGGCTGGTGCCTCTTCGAAGGGATAAACAATAACACGTTGACCAATTTTCAATCCCATATCATTTTTATCTGTCACTTCACTGCCCAAAGACTCAATAACACCGGCCACTTCGTAGCCGGGAAAGAATGAGCCTTCACGTACACCAGCATGGGCAGGCGAGGATTGTGTTGGACAATAGTCACTTAAATCGGATGATACGGATGACATGCTAGTTATGGACGCCGAACGATCACGACGCCTATAACAGGCACCGGCGCAAACAATTTTTACGCGGGCACCCTGTGGTGGTGTATCTTCGATGGGAACGAAAAAATTGAAGACACAATTTTTCACCAGAGGTCCAGGTGATTCAATTGACACTTGTCGGCAGAGTTTATTCATGCTGCAATATTTTGCACAATCACTGGGCGAAAATGAAAGGGGACTATCCGAACCGGTAGACGATGCAACTGGTATAGGAGCTGAAGCTCTGTAAAGAAAAAAATCAAAATGGTTTTATTATTAGAATGTAAATGCGTCCATATTTTAAATTGTGTATTGTCGTTTTGTACCACTGTTTGCCTAAATATTTATGCATAATTTTTAAACTTATTAATATACTGGATTTAAACAAATTGATTATTTGTTTACATTTTTTTTTCTAATTTTATAAAGAATAACCTGAAGTGTGTAATATCTAACGAACCCTCTATATATGTATGTATGTAGGTAGTGCGTATATTTAAAATAAATTTAATGTACTTTTTTTTTATCAAAATTAAACATAGAATATAATAGATATGAAATGGTGGAGTGTTTACTAAAATAATTTGAACATAAAGAAACAAAATTATTGATAAAAAAGGGGATTTAAAAAAAAAATAATACTTGAGTTCATATTCTGTAGAAGTATCCCACTTGTTGATTAATTGTCAAGTCAGGAAAAAAAGAACAAACTTAACAGTTCTCAAAGACTAATATTGTTTTCGTTTTTTTCTGATGTTGTTGCTGTTGTTATCATTTTCAATTGTAGACAAAAGAAATAATTGTAAATATGAAAAGGATAAATAAATGACGTAATTTGTTTATTTACTAAAGTTATCCGCATGCGCAATAGAATATTACGTTTCCAAGCAAAAGTAAAAAAAAAATAAAATAAAAATTAGAAAAAAAATTTAATAATAATACCATAAACATGGAATAATGTTTAGAATTTTAAATGGATCGAATTAAAATGAATTAAACAATTGAAATTGTTAAGAAAATGAAAGGCGAATATATAAATTTATTATTAAAACTATATGAAGTGGATAATACTCGATATACAATATAATATTAAAAAAGAATCTTTTTAATTAAACTTTTTTTTGTAGAATAAATTTCATTAATTGTTAATTAATTAATCAGAAATATATTTTGAAGAAAAAAATATTGTTTAATTTAATTCATAATTATAAACACAGATAAACAATTTAAAAAATGCTATAATAAATGATCTTCTATTACTAATCTACCAAATGAGTAAACTTAACTAACTCAACTTAACCTAACTAAATTTAAACTAAACAAAAAATGTTGTTTTTATTTAAAAAAAAAAGCAGCTAGGTTTCTACAAATTTTAAATACAGCAAGCCATCAAAAATATAGTTTTAGAAAATGAAATTTCGAAAATGCTTTATGTAAGTGTAAAAAAAAGATAGGAAAATGAGAGAAGAACAAAAAGAAATGTTCCCCGAAAAGAAAAAATATCTGACCTGCCGAGAAAACTATTGCAACTACAAAGGAAGCGGTCTAGTATTCAGAAGAATTGTTTCATTAGCATACACTTAAGCATCGCACTGGTTTGATGTATGCTTAACAATGAAAAAATATCTCTTACTCCTCTGAGATAAGTGATTTCAACTGAAGTATCATCCATACAATATTGAAATCTCAAGCGCCCAATATGTCAACAATGACATATCCTGTCTTGGCTGTTATTCGCCGCCCCTATGCTTTTCAAATATATCTGTAAAGTCGAGAGTAAGTCTCGTAAGATTCATGAATTTTTTAATTGGAATATATTTTCCCAATTCCTAATGGATTTCAATCGAAAAAAAGTACAACTACTAAGTATTTCAATGAAAAAATGTAACTTTTTCCAATACGAAAGACGAGAATGAAACATTTTAATAATTTAATCATGATTTATGTTATTTTTCAATCCCAAATATATTTTCCTAATTCCTACTATATAAACATGCTGAGCTGGTTTTCAAATATAGAAAATATTTATGAACCATTTTTGATTCCCTTATATCTCTCGTCTTTACTTGCATTGGAAAATGAAATAAACGAAAAATTATTAAAATATTCTGTAAGTGAAAATCCACTGCTATAAAGTACAAAGTTTTCTTTTCTTTTTTTTCAGTTTAAAAATATTTTTCATTTTCAATTGAAATTCTCATAATAGAAGTGTGCAGAATTTTCCGCTTAATCATTAGGAAAGAGAAAGATTTATTTTTAAAGGAAAATAATATATTGAAAGATAATTGAATAGAGTGTAATTTGTTAAAACTTTTATAACAACAGATGGTGAATTAAAAATAAAATAAAAATATATCTAAAAGAGGTATGCAAATTAAACGTATTAAAAGTAAAAGAAATATTTTGGCAATCGAATGAAAATAACAAGACTATTTAAAAAGAAAAACATCAATTAAATTAAATTAACTTAAAAAAAAACAATGATTTATAATAAAAAAATCCCTATATTATACTGTCGAATTTAAAAAAATAATATCAAATGAAATTGTCCAATTAATTGTAATTTCAAAGGAATTACAACACTCTAGCTAAAGTACAGACTGTTCCGGTTATGTGTTGTAGACTCGTATATGTAAATCGAAATGAAGAATTGCCAATAATTTAGAAAGAGACTACTAATTTAGAAAGAGACTATATTTTAAAGTAGAGTTTTTTGTATCACTTTAAGCATTACTCGTCTTTTAAACGCAAGGGAAAGGCTCATGTTTTTATAAACGATAGACGTCTGTCAATTGAGTTTGTGTTTAGCAGTAATTGACAGCAGCTTGCAGCCTGATGGTGAGGAGGTAATGAAAAAATTGAATTTAGTGTATGAATTGCTCCCACGAATAATTATTTATTGTTTCAAAATCTGAAGAAAAGATTTGATTTCAATGATGAAATCATTTCATAAACAAATCTAGTTTGATAACATTGACAAATTTTGCTTGCTTTATCAAATCTATTGAAAATTATTTTAAAAAATTAATTTCTATTCAAATACTTTTGATTCAAACAGAAAGTGATGATAATCTTACTACAACGGATTGTGCTGTAGTGAAATAAGAGGACTTGTTTAAACAAAATCTCAAATATTTTTTACGTAATACTTGCCAGCAAATTCGTTTGTAAACTATAGGCCATTTGATTATATTATGCATTACAGAGCATTCTCGTTCTTAAGTCATAGTATCCATTATCTTTCACTACAGAAATCTAATCGAATTACTTTTAACATAAATGGTTGCAATTTAAGTTTATGGACACTTTCCTTCTTTTTTCTCATCTACAAAGAATTTTTCCTTTTCCAAACACAAATTATATTTACGATAAAAGGGAGAAAAAAGCTAATTATACAAGATTATTATAAATCAAATCAGATTGAGGTGGGGTTAACAATTAGAAATTGAAAATGAAATAAAAATAAAAAAGGGTTTAAACCAATATTATGTTTGAATTTTTAAAACACTCAAATATATTTCCATAGAAAGAGTTTAAGATGTTTTATTTTTTATTGGTTTTAAATTGCTTTTTAAAACATTTACACTTTGCATTATTTTAATTTATTTCATTACTGTTTTAATTATTAGGAGGAAGAAGAAAAAAAAACAAAATTTGAAATTTCTATTTTTAATTTAGCGCTTGATTGCTTATTTTCACAGAAAGAAAAAATAAAAAAAAAATATTAATAATAAAACTTATGAATATTAATTTTCTTTATGTAGAACAAATCAAGACTGTATTTTTTCAAATTATTTAAATTTTCTTTGTAGTTATTGAAAATTTATGCACAGTTTTCTCAGATGTTGCTAATTATTTTTGAATATTAAAATGCATCTTTATCTTTTTTTTAATTCTATTTTAAACTTTTAATTACCACTTTCTTTTTATATAATTTATATTTTTTATAAAACACTTACTATATGCACAATAATTAAAAGAAATAAAATTTCAGTCTTTCTTTCAGATTGAGGAAAAATGTTAACTTTTTCTGTCTGTGGTCTTTCGTTATACTGAGACAATTAAAATCGGTGTTAAAACACTAAATTTAAAATAAGCACAATGTACACTTTCAAATAAAAAAAAAATTGTTAATATTTTAACATGCGACACAATGTTTATTGTTTTTGCTTAAAAAAGCAAATTAAAAAAATAAAATAAAGAAAAAATGTTTAAGATGATTTCTTTTTGTTTTGCCTTTCAATATTGGCCAATGACTCTTCAAATATTCTGGACATCATTTAAAGCACAATTGTTGTTTAATTAATATATAAAATACAATAAACATACTTTACCATAGTGTTATACATATGAATATATGTACATATGTATTACATGAAAACAAAACTAATTCGAATGAATTAAATTTGATGTTTTCTTTATATTAATCGAAATCGTTTAATGGGTTTCTGTGTCAATTTATCTCAACAATTTAAAATTTTATTATTCTGCCAATGAACTGGACTACAAATTGATTTTGTTCTTTATAAAAAAAAAATATAAAAAAAAATTATACAATAACAACTAAACCTAATAATTAAAATAATTAAAAAATGTGTTCTAGATTAAAAGCATTTTAAAATTTTAATAAAACATTTTTAATGGCTTGTATAGATACGTATAATAAAAATTTAAATAAAGTAATACGTGTTTCAACTATTTAAAGTATATAAAACAAGAAGATTATATCTTAAACAATTAATCAAATTATTCTAAAGTTTATTCATGAAGGATCAATTCAATTTTTCCACTGATTTCTTTAATGTAAAGGTTTGTATACTAAAATTTATATTTTTTTAGAATGGCTTTAAGTAGAAATTAGAATCTAAAAACAACGAAATTTGTAAAAAAGATTAATTATTTATGCTATTATTAGAATATATTATTCTAATATAAGCCATAAATTTATAAATTTTTTTGTATGATGCATGAGCTCTAAGAATAAATAAAATTGGTTCCACAATAGCATTATTTTAAATGT
>QOCX01006587.1:0-11157 GCA_005959815.1 Sarcophaga bullata
ACTTCGGTTAGGTGCGTAAAAAATGTTTTGTGGTTACCATAAAACAAGGAAGTTCCTTCATTTGACCATGTTTAGGTCTATTGTCGTATAATCAAGTTCCATGACATTGTAATATAATTTTGGGGCTATGGAATGTGGAACGGGGCTATAAATTGGGCTGGAAAAGGTTAATTTTAGGAATGACGTTTGATACAGGGGATAAAGAAAAACTGATCCAATCCGTATTAGGATTCAACACTAATACAGTGGGATGTATTATCCATATGTCTGGAAAATTGGTATTAGCGTTTTGGTCCAATTAACTTCAAATATATTAGATCAACCTATAATCAAGGAATGAATATTGTGGATAGAACTTATCACCGTCCCTAGCAACAGTTAAAACCAGGATAACAACAAAAACAGGGTTAATCAGACTAATGGTATAATTAATTAACTGGTATGCTTAAACCACATTGACTTATAAAGTCAGTCGAAATTAATTACTCAGGGCAGCAATTAACAAAGTAATTAACAAAGTCTTTTCCTTATTTATACCATTACAGCTCCTGCGATATTCGTGATCAAGCATCGCCAGAAAAATTCTCTAGAGATTCCTCTAAGATTTTCTTTTACTTCTAGCTCCTTGAAGATTAATAATTTAACCCGCAGGCAATTGACTAATGAGGCCGTGGATCGATTCTAGTATTCACAAAAATTAAATATGTTTGCTAGATTATAAAGGTAGAGTATAAAAATTCTATTGGAGTGTGAGATAGTCTTGATCTTCTGGATGTTGTAATGTTTTCTGGTATTACAGGAGTGATATCAATCTCACGTATAAATGCATTCAACTTTTATGCTGCACCAGCCTTTGCAAGTCAGTTTTTCTATCAGTTAGGCTGTCACCGTATCTTGAAACCCATAGCGATTAACAGTGAGGGTCTCGCTATCTGCTCCAGAGATAACCGGTATTCTTGAAAAATCTGGAAGATGCACACTTTTATGTCACTCTTTGTAAGCATAAGCATGAATGATTAACCTTGTTAATGTAGTTTTCCTGACTTTAAATGTTATCAGGGATGGCGATGAATTTTATTGTTTACATAGGTCTAGTGCTGCGTATCGCAATCAATTCATTCTTATATTGTCGATCGATCTAATGCCTTAGAAGTTAATAAACTCCCAAAGCTCTTTAGAATCCAATTAAGTGTTCATAAACCCTTTTTCCGGAACGCGTACAATTGATTCCCGATGATAATAGTAGTTATTTGCTTTCCTCATTTTGTTGGGTGGTTTAGAACCCTATCCGATATTCTCTATAATAAGATAATAAATTAAAAGACAATTTTATCTGGTATCCTACTCTATGGTACCGTATGGTGTTGAATTCATCTATTTTCTGTCAAACATTTGTATTTTCAAAGATTATTTTGAAATTGTTGGACTGTACTGCCCGCACCACATATTAAATCTTGGTTTAACTTTAAAACTACGTTACTAGTCTTAAACTGTTTTCATTTTAAAAGTTTACAACAAAAGTTTTAATGGTTTTCCATTGAAAACAGAACTTTTCTTAATAATTACCCGCATATGATGCCTTTAAAAGCATTCCAAGAAAATATGACTGTTTCAACGAGTATTTATACCAGATACGCAATAAAACAAAATTACTCTTGAACTTCCCCCCGGGCAGCTTGCCAAGTAAAAAATTTGATTAAAAAATCCCCCATCAAACAAAATAAAAATATGTACGCAGTGGTGTAAACTTAATAAGGTTTTCCAAAAGGCGTTACAACAGTCTTCCTTTAAGCAAAACGCAAAACAGGAAGCGGGAAATAACGAAATGCATTAAAAAGCATAAATTCTGAATCAAAAAATTAAAGGAAAAACAAAAAAAAAAACAAAGAAAAAAAGAATTTGAAATAAAATTATTGCCATTTGGAAAGGATGATCGTAAATCAAATTTTCAAGTGAGTGAACACAGAAACCAGAAAATAAAAATCGAAAGTGAATTCAAAAAGCCTCTGAATGCTTGAGAGGCTTAATAAAGGAATTGAGAACAAAACAACAACAAAATAGAACATGACTGACTGACTGACTGATTAATAAATGTGGTTAAAAACACACACACATCATGGCCTCTAACAAGGAGAATAAAAACAACCCCTCGTATATTGTATACAATGATGGTGATGATGTTGCTGGCATAGTAAAAACAACAGCTAAGTCAAGTATCGGTTTCGATTGTAAAAGCCATCATAAGGACAACACAAAAGGCAAGAACAGATAAAAGAAAACCGTGATAAAAGAACAATAGAAACCCACGCGCGTTTCGTTGTTATTCACTCGGGGACCAGATTTATCAATGAGTTTGGGCGTAAACACGTGATCTCTACAAAAACCAACAACAACTACAACAAATTGAATATCGAAAAAAAAGAAAAAGAAATAGTATATAACGATGCCTACAAATATCCTTTGGGCACTTACAATGCCACAAATCTAGAGAGCTTAGAGTGTGTGAGTGGAATGACACGAGTTTACTTCATTTAAAGAACAAAACAACTGTTACATCTGCAGCCATAAGAACTGCATGTTCGCTTGGTGACAAGACACAACAACGTTTGCGTCTGCATAAATCATTGAAAGCCATTCAACGCGGATGAGAAGAGAATTCTGTTGAAAAATGGAAAAAAAATTGGGGATGAAAGGATAAAACCGTTGCTGTAGAATAATCAGTCCATGTATATGGTGATGATATTCCGCAAGAACGTGTGTATGTATAGGTGAGTAAGTATGTGCTAGTTTTCGAAAACAGATGTTGGTCATGTATTCGTGCTCGTATTCGACAACCGCATGCCATTAATTCGAATTCGAAATTAAAAATGGTGTCGTTATGTCGTTAAACCCCGCCCATAAAAATTTACAGCCGTTGTGTAGTTGTATTGGCTGCATTTCAAAGATCAATCGCCTGCATCATTATCGTCTAGTTCAATTTTATTTTTAAATTCGAATTGAAATTTGTCTGAGATGAGCAATGTATATCGAGTATTTTGTGAAAAGTTATCGATTATGAAAATGTTCAAATTTGAAAAGAGAAGAACCGGCGCGAGATGTAAAAGACAATTAATAGGTTTGTAGGGTAGTCAAGACCAAATTCGGACTGAACAATAAAAATTTTCGTCGTTAAACTGTAATCGATAATGAACCGAATTTAAGTGTAGCCTCTGTTCGTAATTTCTTCGAATTGCTTTTAAATTTCCAAAATACTGAATTATCGAGGACGTTTCAAATACTGTTTTTCAAAATTCTTTTAGTTCTGTTTAGAAGTATAGGGCTGGCACAGAGCCTCTGCACCTTTTTAACTAGTTGCAGTTCTTTTCCGTCTTTTAGTTTCTACTGTAACAGATACTGGGATGATATAGTTTCCATCTGCCATTCTAAATTCGAATTACTTTGATAAAAATTTGCTTCAACCCTAGCATTTTAACAACTGCGCTCATAATTGTTAAGATCATTATACCCATTTAGTCAGGACTACAACCTAGCCTCTCATGCAACCCATGTTGTGAGTGTTAATTTTATTCGGAACGTATAGTTTGAAGTCGACTACGGACGATACATTTTTGAGAAACTTCAAGGCAATTTTATTTTACCCTCAGAGTTTTTGAGAGAGTTGAGAGATTGAGAGAAAGCCGCAGAAGAAATATTTTTCCAAATTCGTTTTGTTCGAGATTTCTGGACTGGGGTTTGAATCAGGGCCTCACGTCTAAGAATGCGGTCACTACTGGAATGCGCTTCGACGACCAAATTATCCGCCGAAAACATAGTCAAATTGGTTTCGTAGTGTACTGGATTATAACCAATAATTTGGGAGGACCATTAAGGGAGGATTCTTTAAACTTGATTCAGAAATTGTGTGAAAGTGTACTGTCGAGTTATCCGGAATTGCCCTTATATCTCTGCAGGTGATCATGTGACATTGTGTATAGGCCAGAAAACGGACAGACACGAAAATATCTCATCTTTAAACTGTGCTAGTACTATGAGTTTGAGGTATAGTTGAGGATCTTTGGAGTTTGATAGAGGTAAGATAGAGCACAGAGATACCTGAGAGACTCGTTTTGCATTCTTCTTATTGTTTTTGCTGTAAAGGTTAAACATTTTTCTGCTGGAGAGAAATTTCAGAACCTCTTTATTGATGTCATTTAAAGAAGTGAGAAATTTATCTCCGAACTCTTCGATTATTTTCAAACCAATTTTATTTTAACCTCACTTTTTAGTTGCAAAGTCAATAGATCGGTCCTTAACTTTTATTTCCGTTACTACTTTTTTTTAACAATATAAACCCGCTTATCATGTAAGCTAGTCTTCATCTCTTTTTATCTTTAAGCTGCTCTTGTCAAACTGTGTCATTATGTTCATTCTCGTTAGCCAAGATTCACTTGATTTCTGTGACAAACCCAATGATTCTGTAGATCCTCCTCATTGTTGCCACTCACTCAATGGAATTTCATGGTGAAAGGCCAGCTCGATTGTAATCGTAATCGTTTATTAATATTTTTATGCAGATTCTTCTTTTTTTTTTCTTTTTCATTCTTTTTTTATTTTGAATATTCTTTTTAAAACCCTAAATCCGTAAAGGCGATCAGTAGTTCATTATTTTCAATTTTGAATTCATTTGCTGCAGCACTTTGTTGTTGTGGGTTTAACTCTGGACATAGAAATTGAGTTTACATACCTGGACGACAGGACAGTCAATCAAATTGAACTACTTTCACGCAGAGTTTTTGTTCTTAAAATTTACGACAAAAAGTAGATTTTAAACACGTAGTTGGTTCGGTTTTGTTTCAGTGTGAATTTTAATTATTGCCACATAAAATTGAATTTTTTTGTTTGTTTTTGGAAATTATTTGTAAATGTTTTCAATTATATGTACAGTGGGCCAGAAAAACTAAATTTTAATTTATTTTTCGTAATTACTTTATTGTTCAAATGGTTAAAAACCAGGGACTGAAATGTTGAAAAAGAAGGAACAGAACAATATTCAACCCGGGGATCAAATATTCCCTTTTGAAAATCATTCTGACTCTAAAGTAGCTGTCACTTTTACACTAGTCCTTACATTGAAAAGCTCAGTCAAAGATAACAGAAAAACCTCCATCACTAGATGACACAAAAGGGTATAATAGTCTCTTCCTTCTCCTTAGACTTACAGCTCCAACAAAAATCATTAGAGGGAACAATTTAAAGAAACAAAGACAATTACTTAGGAATTGAGCCTTTACATGTCGGAGATTGTACCCTTTGTACGCCCTGTGTATAAGAACTACCTTTAAACGATCTAAAATTTCTAGGATTTATAGTAAGGGACTTAATCGTAACGTGATAGTCCAAGTAAATTAGGAGCTTTTCAGAGCAAATTCTTGCTCTTTGATTAGGGCCACGCCAACTTGATGTGTCAAAAAAACACCTTCTTGAGGTTTTTAGCAAAATAAAGCGTCAGCTTTAAACCTAAGTTTTAAACTTAATTTTTTAAGAGCACTTTTGTCAGGATTACGGTCTGGATTCTCACAACACCTGTATTGTGTGCGTTAATTTTATCCATGATGATGGAACCTATAATTTGACGTCAAACCTAACCTATAAACTTGAAAATCTTTTTCATGGAAGCATTTAAAAAATGTTTACACTTCAATCTGATTCTGCCCACTGTATTTTACAGTTTTAAATTAATTTTATTTTATTTTTTTTTTGCAATTTCCCTCAATTTGGATATCCAATGATCCTTTAAATGTCAGACTACAACTGCTTATCGGCTGAACTTTAATTCAATTTGCCGTATAACACGCTTTAAGGATTATGACAGATTTAAAAGGAGGCACGATTAAATCTGCTTAAAAATGAAAAATCAAAAAAAAAAAACAAGAAAGAAAAAAAAATAAACACAGTGGCACACGATCTTCGCACTGAACTACAAAAAAGCGAGAAACAAACAAACAACAGAAGGTTGCCGATAATACAGCAGCCAGCCATCAAGCCAGGCACTGCACAACAATTGTAGGATGATAGTCAACAGCCTAGAATAGCAAACATTTGTAGAGGCATTGTTAACACACACATCGTTTGAATGAATTTTTAAGGCAACTGAAGTGTTGCAGCAGCAAACAACAATGCCACAAAAGGTACAAAGAATATAAAAAAAAATAATGCAAAAATGAATGAAAGAATGGACGGACAGACATCACTCTCTTTCTCTCTGTTCGAGGAAAGTCAAAATGCAAATTTCTAAAGGTTAAGTTCACTCTTTTCCATTCATACAACACCGCCCTTTTCACACTTATTTACTCAATGAATGAATGAATGAATGACGGTGTCTATGTGAGAATTGATTGACCATTGCCTAGAGGAAGAATTAAGACTTCTTTTGAAAGACAGTCAGAAGACAATCGATTAGGCCTGGAAAATCTTGGCCAAGAACAATTGCCTTTGGTAAGTACTTTGAACAAACGAAGGTGACTTCCTACTGCGTAATTATGCATAGGGAATGTACGAACGATAATAATGTTGCATGCAACAAAGCAACAACAATAATAAGCGTTTAATTCATGTGTTTAACCAGACAATAAGACAACATGTGTCATGCCATGACCCATAATTCAACCAAGTAAGCATTCATCCATCCATCATCTTACTTCATAATAATGAAGATGATGATGACGGTCTTGTTGCGGATTTTCTTCTTAACTTCTTAAGAAAAAAAATGTTTCACTTTTTTTTCTTTGACCTAATGATACAAATTCAATATGTTTTGCCTTAGTTTTTGGCCCCAATTTTCCAAATTTCCTTGTTCTTCTTCCACTATAACATCCATTTGATTTTTGATTGAGACTTTTTTTTGATTTTTCAAAAAATTTGTTCCCATCGATAACTTTTAAAAGGTTTTGACATTTAGTGCGTGTATTTGTGTTGTGTCTGTCTATCGGATTTCATCTCCATCTCCGGCAACTGAAAATGAATCATAAAAAAATTCCCTCTTTGGTGTCAATCAAACACTCACCTTGATTGATGCGTTTTTCGTTTTTTTCTTTTGCTTTTGTGTCCGTAACATTTTGTGGGTTATGCTCGTGCGGTTTTCCTTTAGCGTTTCCAAAAAAAATTCGCCAATTTTTGGCTAATTTTTCCGTATTTTTAACGTTAAAAAGTGTGCGGCACAGAAAACAAAATAATTGATGTATGGTTTGATGGCATAAATGTTGTAACCACAGCAACAAAAAAAATATTGAAATAGTTTGACAAGGTAAATATTGATTGATGGCTGGCCAACTTGTGATTGTTGGGCGCAATTTTATATTCAAAATGTTGTAATTTAATCGGAAAAGAGCACATGTCCTGTAGTTCGATTTTTTCAATGGTATTGCAGTTCACATTCACTTTAATTTGGAACTAGATTGGTGGTTTGCAATTAACTTGTCGATTGCAGGACAAAAAAGTGCATTTAGAAACTGAATCAGTAATGTAAAGCGAATTGGTATCTTCATAACATTGTTGTTACGTTGCCATATCCGACGCAAAGAAAAAAAAACAAAAAACCTGCACCCGCGTCCAAAAATATAATTTGAGGTTCTTCACTGTTGGAGTTTAAGTAAGTAAAGTTAGGTTGTTATACTCTGAAAATTCCACCTCGAAATATGAATAATTCGTACCTGAATTCTGTTGTTCTCTCACGCAAAAATCGTAAATTATAATGGGCAACCCAAAGACATACAAAATTAACTGGATTTATCAGTAACATATCCTTGAAACAGTCCAGACCATGGAATTGATATGCCCGTAAGGCGTCCGTAGAATGGAACTGTAAAAAATAAGGTACTGTACCTATCCCTTCTCTCTCTTTAATAGTCATAATATGGGTAACTCATCAGTTCCGACGTGCAAGACAAACAATAGACGGAGACTGACCATTCTGTGCTACAGAAATGGGTGAAGGACGGAAATATTCGGAATCCATGAGGCAACTCGCATTTATCTTTCAAACAAAAGTTTAAACCATCCAAAGATATGGGCAAATCAACTTGAAGAGAAAGTGCAGATGGCGGGACATAACAATATTATCTGAAAGTCAGACAACCATCTAAATATTCAGCTTCAATGAGGTTGTATTAATATTAGTATGGATCTGCAGGGCCTTGATTGTGGGAATTCACCACAATGAGCAGGCTAATTGACGAGAATGAAGCTTCCATATCGCTGATGTAGTTAGAAACTTTCTGTCGAAAACGAAGAGGAGTTTAGAAGTTCATTACGTACTGAAATGGATGATAAGTGGAGGTAGAGACTCTTCACAAACTAAGACAATGTAAACTTTCGCTAAGTAATAATAATAAATAAGATTTACCAAAGCATCAGCCTACCATATAGCAGCATGCGGATAGTAGCCGATTTTCGGACCGGACATTATAATACTGTGATGAGAAAAACGAATACTTGGAACCTGTGCAGCGTTAATACATTTTACAAGGAAACAACCGTCGCAGGTCTCTACGTCCTAACATACAGAGTCCTGCATGTACATTAAAGGTATAATTTGGTCGTGACATCATCTCAATCACTATGGCTATGCTTACAGGTCAATGTGTTATGGGAAGACAGGCGGAAAGAATGCATCTCCTATTTAATGACTTCCGCCGTGGGTGCAGATCCGCTGGGGAAGAAGAGACTGTTGTCCATTTCTTTGTCAATATCGATCTCTTGCGAGGTGCATGTATAGGTTATTTGACGCCCCAATCCTTGTCAGCTTAACGGAGCTATCATCCATTGATGTCAAGTATATAGCTTCGTTTATCAAATTTCGGGCTGGTTTTCTAGCGTAGGGTAGTCGTGCTTTATAATGCGTTGCCCTTGCGCTAACCAATTTCTTCTCCCCTGATATGGAGAACTTGGTCAATACAGAGGCTGCTTACACATGTGGCGTCACAACAGACCGCGTGCTCAATTTAGCTTTTGGCATCAAGGTCTCCACTCTAACCTAACCTAACCTAGAGGTCTAATAACCTGCCCCTTCTATTGTGTTCCAGTATATAAACAACTAATGAAACGGGAATGAAAATTAGCAATGGCAGTTGTCATCTGCTTATTTTTGCCAGCACGACGGCTTTACAAGGCTCAGAAACTGTGTGAACAACGTTACTGAAGATCTAAGTTTATTTGATTTTTACCAACCAAATCACCCCCCCAAAAATTGGTAAGACTTGTGAAATGATTTGAATGTACAATAATGATTAAAAAATAGTCTTTTAGTCATCCACTGTAAAACTTTAAAACAGAATAACTCTGAGAAATGGATGATGCCTTGCAACAACTGTAGCTCTATGTTATCTATGGAAGACTAGTTTAAAAGAGTCTGACTTGGTTTGATGAATTAAAAAAAAAGAAATGAAACTCAAGGAACAAATAAAATCTGGAAACTGTTTTTAAAAAATATTTTCAACTTTGCTTAGTTTATTCCAGGATAGAGTTTCGGAACATTTGTTTTGTCGGGACAACCAACCACATGTTGACTGTCACGAATATTGTGTTTGATTCTCACGCACAATAAATTTCAAATCATGTTGCTCAAGTAGAAGTGGAATTGAATTATAAATTACCAGGCAATTTATTTTCAAAATCCTATTCAAATAACTTGCTACTCGCGTACTTCGTCATTTGGAAATAAAAAAAAACCGAAGAAAACTGTTAACAATTGACACTTTCATTTGTGTGAATAGAAAAATTCGTGGAATCGCTGTTTGTCTTACGATTTTTGACACCTTGACACCAACTTCAGTTTCACTTTTTGTTAACGTTAACGATTGTATCCTAAATTATAAAGGTTCTTAAGAGTTATTCTTGAGATTTGAAGAGAATTGTATTGAATTGTTTTAATTGTAACCTGTTTGTATGCGAAAAATAAGAAAAATTGCCATAAATTCCCTGTGATAACAGTACACTTAAAAGGAGGACGAACAAACAATTACAATCATAGTCACAGTCACTATTATTCCTTGAAGTGAGTTTCTCTATTCAATAAAAATTAAAAAGGAATTGTTTCAATCTAACGAAGGTGTCAACAGGTATTCATCATTGACAAGAGCTGCAGAAGGACGAAATAAAAAAAAAAGAAATATTTCTGCTGAGTGGTACGCGAGTCAATTGAATTGTCGGCAGTCATCACAGGACTAGGCCAGGCCATACTGTGTCACATTCAATTTTTATTTCGTTTTTCTTTTACACAAGCAAACATCAAAGGACTTAAATGCCGATCGAAAGGATAAAGAATAGCAAAATCTCTGCAAACATTAACACATCCACCTAAAGCAGACAGACAGAGGCAGCGATAGAGAGTAAAGGAAAGAGAGAGAGAGAGAGAGTTAGTGAGTGCTTGTAATTGATGCACGTACTTGTACTTAAAGAATTTGGCGATTACTAAACAATATTGTTTTTGTTTTTAACCGATCAAACAATATTGCCGCCACTAATATTTTTGATTATTGTATTTCTTTTTATATGCCAACCAACCAACAATTGTTGGTTTAAATAAATAAGAATCGAAAAATATTATAGTCAACAATGAAAAGTCCTTGAAGACTTTGCAGTCATAATTTTATTCGTTTGCAGTCGTAAGACTCATTCGAAGGATGACCAGTCTATGAGAATGTCTCCCAATAGGACAGCTGCATGTGATAACCGTAAACTGCAGTGGATGGTCAAGCGGTTTAAAGAAAGAAGGCAATCAGACCTTTTCTTATGCAAATTAGTACAGCACAGCCTGAGAATATTGTCCCATTTGAAACGAGATAATCAGAACAGCTATGCCTGTACATATCAGTTTATATTTTTTTTTCTTTTTTTTTTTTTTTTTTTTTTTTTTCTTTTATTTTTTTTTAAGTGCTCGCTACCATTTCTGTCTAGTTTCACTGACCAACGTAAATCCCCCGAAGATATTCCTACGTTCTGGAACCCATACAAGAGTTATCTTTGAATGATTCGAAAAACGTTCGTGTGGGACTCGATCGGCAGTTAGGCTGCCCGGCTAAAAGGGAGAATTCATGGATTCGTTGTTATCCGCGTGATTGGCTCGATCAAATCTGGCCAAGGCTAAATGAAGAGTACTACGGAAAGTCTGCTCAAGCTGAA
>QOCX01006590.1:0-11154 GCA_005959815.1 Sarcophaga bullata
CAGTGAATTCAGTAATTGCCATGACGTATCCCAGTTCTGCTGAAATTTTATTCAAACATTCGGCATAATCTCAATTTGAGATAGGAATCGGGTTATAAACGTTCATAATAATATGAGGCCCGGAACATGGTGAGTATTTTCGGCTAATGCTGTGCTAGCACGATAAACGAAACTTAGCAACATGCATGAAATTGTATGCAACAACACTATTGCGTTATTTTACGACTGTTGGCTTATTACTATTACTTCCGCTGGAAGTTATAGCTTACCCTAGAGCGGAATGAACTTGGCACGCATGTGAATTCTCTGCTTTGAGGATCCTATAAAGACATGCATGCTCATAATTGTTTGGGTATTATTGCAAGTTTGGGAAACGTTAAGGTACGTTGAAACGGCATGGAAAGATTCTAGCCAAAGTGGAATAGAAGGGCACACTTAAACTCCAAAGAAGGCCTGTTCAAGTATTGAGTATTGGACACTTACATTATGGTCCGTGGTTTTGGATGCACGACATATGGTTTGAGTAAGAGTATAGCAAGAGGTGGAAGGAACCTATTCATGCAACCACCTGGTACTTCACCAGATTATCACCTTTGCGATAAACAATAACAATTATTACACAATTGTTTCTGGATCGTTTAAACCACGTTTGCTTTCTTCACACGCAATGCGGTCTTCATTACAAAACTGACTGAACTTCTATTCCCACTTCCTGCCTGCTCTTGTCTGCCTTGTATATTTATATAATGAATGAGACATGAATGTTCTCGTAGGCCGAAGTTTCAGGTCTTCGCCTTTCTCGAGAATTTTATGAATGTAAACCTAATTGTCTAAGCATGCTGTTTACGTTCATGCATGTTTTTTCTCGTTTTTTTTTTTTTTGTTTGTGTATCTTGTTTACGTTCGTCCTTGCAGTGTTGTTGTTGCTTGTTGTTTTCTTATTTATGGTTCTTTCGTAATAGTGATGTTGTTGCTATATTTTTGTTTATTTGTTAATCAAGTAAACAAAACCGTTGCTTTGTTTTTGTAGCTTTTTTTTTGGTATTTTAATGTTAAACAAAGTTACACCATTTCCATTTTCGTAACAATATGAACTATTAAGGATAGACACTGGTAGACTAAGCCGCATCATAATAGCAAGTTCCATAGGTTAGGAGGAATGTGTGAAACTGTAGTATCACAATGAGCATATGTGGCCTAGGTTTACCTACCCAAAACCTTTGCATAGACAGCCACCTCTACTATATATTATATACCATGGTGCGGTATTATTGTTCATATAATTTAACTTTGGCTTATTGGTGGTAATATATTTGGTTTATTTAGACTTTTGCTGTCTTACTGTATAACTAATTTTAGAGTTAATTCTGTGAATGGATTTAACAAAAATTTCTCATTCTACATTTCCCCCATCTAACTGCCAGGCATCTGTGTTATTCTATTTATAAATACTTATTTTAAGTTTCATTCATGCAAATGGCAGAAGGGGATCGGTGAGAAAGTAAAGCGACAAAAAAAGTTTTTAAAGAGATGCTGTAACTACACTCACTCCTTTTTCTCTTTGATGCCTTTTAAGTGTCTTGTTGTTCGTGATTGATTTGTTGTGTCATCCGTTTATGGTAAACATTGCTTATGGGCGAATAGAATACTAAGCTTGCCAATGGGTTAGTGGTTAAAAAGTTTCGGTTACATAAAAATTTTAAGGTGGGTGTACTTTATCTCAAACAAATGACTCCGAGTAGAAAATTGAAAATTTGGCCATGTTTGGATCATTTTCTGCCGAAATTAAAAATAAATTTACACCAAGACTAGAGTTTCTTCAATGAAGATATGATTACTTACGGAGGAAAACAAAACAAAACATTTCGAACCTCTACAATCCGGCTTGGCATAAAAGGAAAGCAAGCAAAAGTCGAGTGCGGACAGTACGGGCTTGATGCCATTAAAAGGTGCCAAGAAAGGCTCGCTCATTGAAGGATGATAGTAAAAAGACCTCCTTAAGTTGTTCCAATCTAGGAGTTCGTCTGTGCTGACTTAGTGGTGTCTGCGAATATCGAATAAGGGTTGGATTGAGTTATCGGAATGACTCCCAAAATATGGTGTTGTAATGCCTTTCTTACGTGCTGCTAAAACAGTTTGACGGGACGTTTTCCATCGCTTGCATTTATTCAGAGCATTATGGTAGTGTAGGCACTCAATTAGGCGGATGATGGTTGACTATCTATTCAGTGAACGTCAAGAGGAAATGGGTATATAAAGATAAAATTTGAACCATCACCAAACTCAACGTTGTTAGTCAGTTAAGGGAGTGCGACGAATAAAGATTTTGAATATTTTCGAATTATTTTTTTTCCAATTTTTAAAAACTGGCGATGACCAACAATGTGTTAAAATAAATAACGGTAATTTAGTTAAGGTATGATTTTCATTTAATGTACAGTGTCTGTTCGAGTTGGGGCTTAAATCACGCGCTAAATAATACGGCACTGCCCACCATGGGACTTCAGAAGTTTCCATGCCTGAAACAATGATTTCGACTAAAATATTATAATAAATTATGACATAAATATGTTTTATATGAAATGACGTTCGCATTGTCTTTTTAGAAATTAGATGACTGGATAATGTAGAATCGTAGAAGGAGTTTCTACTACCAGCCTGTTACAGAATCCGTTAACTATGGTTGATTCTACAAATACTTTTTGTATACGTGGAGGTATTCTTTAGACCTGTCTAGGGAGTTAATAAGCCATTATTTACTGTCTTGTAAACAGATGTTTAATTTACTATTAGGGTCTTTTTCCAACTTAATTAACTTTTCAATCTTTGCCATTATTTCTGATGCTTTGTATCTGTATACTATTTCTTAGTTCACCGTGACTATCAAGATTTCTGAGTATGATTATTCTTGAAACTATTCCATTATGTAGTATGACTTAGGACTAAACGTAATGACTATAAAACTGTGACTGTGTGAATTCAGTATACAGAGTATAAGAGTCTTCTTTTAAGCGCTTCTTACATAACTGACCATTACAACCTAGCTTCTCATACCACATATGTTGTGTATGTGCTAATTTGATACATGAGTAACGGTAAGTTACAGTTCAAAGATGACTTCGAACATTAGATTTTTTTGAGAAACTTTTCAAGGCAAATTTTTTTTTTACTCTTAGAATTTTTGCTAGCAATCTGTTGAAGGGAAGTTGACTGAAATATTTGTTCATATTGTTCATATTTAAAAAGCCAATACACTACCTATTATACCACGGCGACTTTGAGCTTCTTCTATTAAAATCTAAACAAAACAAATTGTATGTGGGATATCATGCAAATCGTTTGAAAGTCTTATTGCTGACAAAATGCGTATACTCCAGGATTTTTCTGGTTGGAACTTTTATCAAATATCCAGTGATCTTTACTCTGATTGGAGCATGGGTAATGTTGAGTTTGACTGCCTCTGTGGGTTGTGGTCTATTCGCGTACACATACGACTTTATAAAGGAGTTCCAGTTCACATTACTTCCATGTGAGATAACCATGCAATCAAATCGCTTGTGCAACAGTTTCCAAAACTGTGTGTGGCACGTAGCGCTTACACGTATTGAAATCGCTTGTCGTTGTTCCTGTTCGCTCAAAGGAATATATGATTAACAAAGCTGGTTATTAAGAAGGTTGATTTAAATTATATTATGTCTTGAAATGCTTTACAATTTCTATTTTTCTGACCACCCTCCCACCAATATTTCTAAAAAATAATATTTTTTTTTCTTCATTTGTTATTGTGATCACATCCTTTTGACATTTTCATAATTGTATTTAAGGCTTAAAAGCCTAAAATCACTTTCGCTCAAAATAAGTGGCAACTAGGTTGAAAGGTTTTTTTTTTTTCTTTTCTTTTATTGTCATCCATAATAATTTTGCGCTAAAAGAATGCGTTAAAGTAAATGGCATAAAGCGTCTTAAACTCATATATTTTCGCTTAAACTAATTTCATGCTACAATACGCTTTTATACATACTCGTATATGCTCCTCTCTCTCTCTCTCACTCTCTCTCTATCCTAACATATCCTTCAGCAATCCATTTGTAAGGGATAAATGTCATGGTATGGTATTAAAAAGAAACGCAATAAATGAATATGAAATGGAGAAAGAAAAACTAGAAGTATGAGTAGAAGCAGACAAATGTATAAAAGCAATCACTAATAAGACGACTTAAATAATATTTTATTACACGACTTTAATGTTCAAAAATCTAACAATTGTTGTTGTTGTTATTATTGCCATTAGTCCATTAGTAGTAGTCTATCATAATTTCAGTTGCTTTCAACACTTTCCTCTCAAACACATTCCCCAACCTGATAGCACCAAGCAAAGCGACAGTAATGCCAGTGGTTCGATGGATTCAACTAATGCCATCCTAAGTAAAATGTGTGTGGGTGACAGATAAGGTTTATATATTTTAAGCTCTCCTTCGTATGTACATATGTATGTATTGTATGTATATGTAGCTATGTTTGAATGCGAATATTTCTGCCTATGCGTGCGTGCATTCCAAGAATATTAAACAAAAACTTAAAAAGACGACAGCGTATACATAAATCCACTTCCCTCTAATATTGGTATACAATAAATACAGTTTTATAAGTTTAAATGCTATCCAGCCCTTCGCGGAGTATATAATTACAGGCAATCCTTGGGTGGGTGAGGAGATGTGGTTGAATGTGTGCATCCTTTGTAGGAACAAGCTGTTATCGGAGATATCCCATCTCCGTCTATAAGGAAAAAAAAAACTCGCTTGCAACAATTACCTCTTGTAAAAACATTACAGTTCTATAATAGACTAACGATTTAGACAAGATGAGGTGTTCTGCGTTAATGTGTGTAACTACTGGTTGTACTACGCAGTAAGTATAGTGTATGTTTAAACGCAATCTAAACAATATTATGAAAAAAAAAAAAAATAAAAAATGAAAAAACAATGATATCTGGGTGAACTCCTTAAAGTTATAAGTAAATTGCTAGATAGCATTAACGACAATATTGGAGAATTGGAAGATAATGGTGGAGTTTATGGTGAATAATGGAATGCTGTTGCTCGTTGGACTGAAATTTTTGAAAATGAATGTTCATGTCGGTATATTTCCCATTTAGTGGGGCTTTCCGATACTTGTCGCCTATTTAATCTGGAACGCTCTGTGTGCTTGTTGCCAAAATTGAATATATACTTCATTGGACTATTACAAGCAGTATGTGTGTGTGCATCGCTGCTAAGCTTTTTCTATTTCACTATTGATATTATGTAAGTAGTCGTTAGAATATATGTATGTACTATGTGCTACTGACATTCCTTAGTATTAGTTACTAAAGGTAGTGGAACACAAATATACTCTTTTACATATTGAGTGCACCGTGTGTAGCGAGCATGTTTGTGTGACAAGTATCGGGACACATACACAGACAGTATGTGAAAAATAAATAAGAACTGATTGCTTTAGAGACCCAATTTGTACAGCCAATAAGAGAGCAACAGGTTAGAGCTTTTGAAATTTTAGTATCGTATTTTTATTCATCACAGAGCAATATAGGGAACAGAAACACTGAGCAGAAAAAAAAAATTAAAAAAATAAATAAAAAGAGATTAAACAAATTAAAAATCGGCCAATTAGAGGAGTGTGCCCAAATTTAGTATACAAATGGCATTTTTATGAGGTGGATTTATTTTTGTAACAATAAGGATAAGTTTTGTGTCATAGGTACGTGTCTCTATTTTGGCAAAGTTTTTGTAACCTCCATGCTATCGATTGTGCCTGTATGACACAAGGAAACTTTTAGGAAAGCTTTTTGCTTGTAATCATGATTCAGTGCCGTGGCTGTGTTAGTCCTTAACATTTTGGAAGTGACTTAATGCAGAGCAAGATGTATTATTTGTGACTCTTATAGCGTAAAAACCTAGCTATAGAATGCGACGAAATTATAATTGATTCGATTGAACAATATCTCTTATTCGAAAACATTCATGGTAGGCGCCAAGGCATTTGACAATGACCATTTCACATCCATGTACCATAATAATAGCACATCACCAATTTTTTTTTGGCGTTAGCCATGTATATTCGTTTGTAACCAATCTAAGTCGATTTTCGAGTCAACTGCGCCCAATTGTTGTTGTAAGTATGAATACTAGATGTGAGGATTTGCAAAGCAAAGTTATTTTTTTGTTCTGTTTTTTCAGAGACCTTCTTTTAGCTATTTCCCACTGGTTCATAGTTGAAGTCGTAATTGGCGCTCGAGGTTTGTGACAGTTCTTAACTCTTAAAATCGTTTCCAGGGACGCATTGTATTTTGTGTGTTCAGAATAATCTGTAATCTGAATGTCGGATTCTTGTGATTTTATTTTCATCATCTCTTTTTGCATTTTTAGACGATTTTAGTAGTGCGAGTTTTACATCGGATTTTCTGTGTGGTCTTGGTAACCTTAATATTACGCAATTCTGGGTAACGTCAAAATATTTGGTGAAAAATTTTATCTCATAAAATAAGATTTGGTGGTTGGCATGATTCAATTGCTCACAACCCAGGTCTCCAATGTTCTCAGAAACTCGTTGTTGATTTCCACTCAATAATATTCATCACTAACCATCCCTAATCAATAACAATATCCAGAGGAACCTTTGCTGGTCTATCGCTTATTTTTGTATTATAGTCCATCAGATAAGAGAGATGGTTTGCACTCGAGATATACTGAGTTTTAGCTGAATGGTACAAGTAATAATATTCACCATTGGACTTCGCCTGCAGATAGAAATTATGTTATAAGAATTTAGTAACCAAACCACCGTACTTGAAACATTTTATCCAATACTTATTTGTAAGCATCGTTATTGTCTAATAAAATCTATGCGATAACTAACTACTTTATTGCTTAATCAATCATCATATACACTTCAATATATAATCATTATTATTCTTCAGTTTATATATTGTTTTACATTTTTTATTTGTGGCTAATTTTACTCATGGCCCGGGCATTTTATATATGCTTCTTCTTATGATCTTTTATTATTTATCTTTTTGTTATGAAATCTTCAAATAATTAGTGATTTATCAGTTTCGCTGTTTATTGAAATTTATGAATCACAAATACAAATAAACAACTATAAGGCTACTAGGTACAAAATATAACTTGGTCTACCGTAGACCTACTTATCTACATGTCAGTCATTGTAGCACTTTTCTACAACTGTCATAAACATGTGTAATGTAGTAAAATTGCTTGAGTTTAAATATTCTTTCTGAGCACTTTCTCACTACCTCAAATAAGATGCCAAAATTAACTAAACCAGGAAGTAAACAGTATTTTATTATAATACGCCTTTATAAAATTAACTGTGTTCCCAATATGGACACAAGCGACCGTCATTATGTGTGGATAACTGCTCTTGCGCAAGGCACATGTTTTATTTCTTCAATATTTCCTTATTAAAATTTGAAATACTGGAAACTGACTACGCTCGTAAGCAGTACACCGTGTACCGGTTAGTGTAGTGATCATTTCTTAAATAAAAATATGTAAAAGACTATGGCACTTCGCTTTTAGCATGCTCTTTTGACAACAGAAACCTTAAATGTAGGAAAAAACATAATTGCCAAATGAAAGAACGTTCTCAAAATCTGCTTTTCCCGAGTCAAACTTATAGGGAATTTCCCTGCCACTCACGATAAAATTATATCATACAACATGCATCGTGTGAGAAATGCCATCTAGGTAATGATAAATCAGCTGACTAAAAAGTTTGCTATAGAGAAATTCAGTAAATAACAGAGTCTAACGATGGAATTCATTTAGTCGCGTTTGTAAGTCGCTAGGTTATACGCTGGAGTACGTTGTTTACTAATTTATGTCAGCCGTCAGGCGCAAAGTTTAAGTCTATCTTTCAAAAAGTATTGGCATGAGAAAGGATTAACAAATTGCCATGATAAACAGTTTTCTACATAATCTTCAGTTCATGCCGAATTAGGACTGTAGGTCTGCCACTCTGAAAGTTAACACACGCACTAAGTTGTGGTGCGAGAAGTAGGTCGTAAATCTGACTGAAGTGTTGTAATGACCCAATTATGTATGATACATAGTGGCCCTATGCATTGAAGGAGATATGAACTAAAATTAAATAAAAAAACCAATAACAACAACACATTTTTATCGCTATGCATAGATTAAAATTAATTTTACGAGCAAGTCAGAGATCCTAAGTAAGCGCCCATGGAAGGTGCACTCCGTTATAATTAAAACAAAAATCCATACAGGGGGGGAATTGCTAAAATGATTTAAATTTGGATAGCACTAGCACCTAAAAAGACAGAATATGAATGTTACAGATTATCCTTTGCTCTCTTAACTAATCCGATCAAATTTTATTACCTTTCTATTTTCACCTTGCGATAGTAGGTACACACAAATGATTTTGATTACAGGGATCATTGCCTCTCAATCACTAGTTTCAAATATTGCGGAAAGATCTAAAACAGATAGTATGTGTCGTTATAATTCTGTGAACCTTCTACTGGCCCTAGCAGAAGACGAATAAGTAAAAACATAGATGCTTATTTCAATTGTAGCTGGCACTGCATTCTAAAAATTCTCCCACCTCTGCAAGCATACTATTTCCTATAATAACAGATACTTCTTTAATGGCCTGACTTGTTGTACGAGTCTGCTGTCTAGGCCAAGTGTCCGACTTGTTGAGTATGTGAAAAAGTTAATCAATTGTTGGAGGGTGGCACGAAACACAACTGTATCTACTCGATATGGGCATAATTTAATAATGCCGAATATGACTCTCTAGAATAAATTGAAACCAAAAATTAAAAAATTTTAATGGAAAATTTTTTTTAAATCACAATAAGTCTATATGAACACTTTGTATCATCACAAATATTATGTTAGTTTTCATTAACCCCACTAACAACCTACATATTTCTCGAGTTGAGAAGAAGCTTGTTTTTAGTCTTTTTATTTTATCTTTTTTCTTATCTGTTCTTTTTTTTATATTTTTGTGTGATTTAGTCTTGTGATAGTTTTTGAAGTGTATGAAAATAATCTTCCTTTTTTGAGTCGCTGTGTTGAATTCATTTTTTTTCGTTTGCTTTTCCCCTTTTTTTTCGCTCTTAAATGGTCTGTATAGACAATGGTGCGAGCTTTCTTTATCCACGAGTTTCCGTGAATTTTTTTCTGCAAGTACAGTTCTCCGTGTTTCGGAACAAACAAATTTAAGCAACACCATAATCTAATTAATATAATAAATAATACTAATATATCTGCATTAAAAACTGATTGTTTTTTTATTTTTATTTGTTTTATACCAATATAGAGGGAAGTGATTTGATTTTTGTTTAATAGATATACGCTGTGTTTTTAAGTTTTTTGTTAGAATAATGTACTTGGTGGAAGTGCACGCACGCATAGGCGCAGAAATATTCGCATTTCAAACATAAGCTTTCACATGGCAGTGAATACAGATACATACATATGTACATACGGAAGGAAGAAGCTTAAAACCTTGTATATTAAACTACGTCTGTCACCACAACCACACTTATTTATCTCTAGGATGGCATTAGTTGAATACCATCGAAACCACTGCATTATTGATCGCTCTTAGCTTGGTGCTATCCGGGGTTGCCTACGAGGAACATGTGTATTGAGAGGGAAAGTGTCTGGAAAGGCACTGAAGATTATGATAGAACGTACTGACTAATAGGTATACTATTGGCAATATAATACAACATACAACACTTGGCTAGTGATTTTATTGAAGCACGCTTAAAGTCGTGTAATAAAAATATTATTTAAGTCGTATTTAGTTAGTGGATGGCTAATTTTGTAACATTGTCTGCTCTACTATACTTCTAGTTTTCTGACTTTCTCCATTCATAATTCATTTTATTGCCGTTTTTTTATTAAAATACCCCATACCCCCCCATGATTCATTTATCCCTATACCAAAGTTGGCAATTGCTGAGAAGGATTATGTTAGAGGCATACATATGAATGACTGAGAGTTTGACAGAGAGAGAGAGAGGAGATATACGCTAGTATGTTATAAAAGTCGTATATTTGTAGCAATGGAAATTAGTTTAAGCGAAAATATATGAGTTTAAGACGCTTTATGCCATTTACTTTAACGCATTACTTTTAGCGCAAATTATTATGGATGGATCAATATCTTCCTCTTGGTCTTCTTCCTCACTCCGTGCCGTAATTGATAATAAAATAAAACAACAAACAACAATTGAATTTGCTTGAGATGAGATTATTGTCATCCATAATAATTTGCGTTAAAAAGAATGCGTTAAAGTAAATGGCATTTAAAGCTATTTGAAGGCGTGGTTATCGCCACCAAGATTTGTTGGATTTTTTTGATGGGTTTTCCTGAAGCGCTTAGCAATCCTCAAAATCCACACAAGTCATCTTAGTCGTCCGTGATAATCAGCCTGATTTATTCGTCAGAGTCATGGTAAATTAGGAATTTGGAATGCACTACACTCAGATAAGCTGCACACAATGACGGGTTTTTCAAGAGGAAAAAAAATTTCTATTATATTTCACACACACACACTCACATATTGCCTTATTTAAATTTACAGAGGCAAAGACAATACCGATAGATATGGCGGATGAGATGAGGCGGATATACTTTCACCGTATCGAGCATATAGGACAAATAGCAGCTGTACCATGCAAAAATGGCAGTCACGGTGGGTGAACAGTTTAAAGGGGAGATGGACATTTCACCTTGTTCCTGATATAACCCCTTGGATGGAGAACAATCATTGCAACCTGAACTATTACGTGACTAACTGGTCATGGATGCTTCAGGAAGTACCTGCACAGATTTGGACATGATACTTCCCCTATTTGTCCAAACTGTGTAGATGAGGAGGAATATGCAAAGCATACTCTAACATGCTGCCCCCAGATTTAGATGGCCCGGTGAAACGAGATTTGTTTCAAACCGGCTTATGGAAGAGGTGATGAATTCTAGGATTCTATGGAGCCAATATAGCCGGGGAATGGCTGATGTTATGCTGGATCTCCGAAGGTTGGAGGAACGAAGGCGAAATTTAAATTAGTAGGATAAAGCTTTAAAGCT
>QOCX01006591.1:0-11153 GCA_005959815.1 Sarcophaga bullata
ACTTCTTCACTTCCCTAGGTTGGTGGAACGTGGTCAGTACAGGGTCTGCGTTCGCCTGTGGCGTCACAACAGACCGCTATGTGCGCTGAAGAGAATTTTTGGCATCAAAACTACGACTCCAACCTACCTACCTACAAAATTAAGAATCTGTGGCGATGTAAATTAATCGTCGGAACATATTCGTGAATCCAGTGACGCATTAATGCATCACATACTAAGTACATGCCCAGTTCTGAGCAGTGAATTTGCACTGAAATAAGATTCTGGGGATTTTTATAGGCATTAGTTCGAAGGAGTCGTTATAGAGATACCCTATAAATTATGTGGTGAGTATAACTGTTCATGTCGGACAAGGGTTTCAACAGGACGGTGTAAATACTACACGGTTGATGTCACGTCAAATATTCTGCACGAGCGATTTGAGGGCATGGTCCGATGATATGTAGGTGATGTTAACTGGCCACCGAGAATTTGCAATTTGAGCCTGTTAGACTTTTACTGGAAAGGTTTTCATAAGTCGAAGATGTAGTGAGAATCCACAAACTACAGCAATCCGCAAAACCTATATGACCCATGCCATCAGTCAAATTCAGCTTGATTTTTGCTCTAGACGAGAAGCTGTGACTGACATTTAAGCGATGATGGCATATAGGAAAGGTTTTATTTTACACAAGGGAATAAAATTAATTTGATATCGCGGTAGTCTACTAGGCAGAACACTTGTTTATTATGATATATTAGATGCGAGGTCACGCTTCAAACCCCAGGTCAAACATCTTCAACAAAACGAAATAAAAAGAAAATATTTCTTCGGCGAGTTCTCAAAAATGTGTCGTTATGAGACTTTAACTGTAGGTCCGGCACTCATAGATAAAATTCACACACACAAACATAAGTGGTGTGAAAAACTAAGTAGTAATCCTGACAAAAGTTTTGTAACAACCCTTTATGGATATGTATGATATTGTGTGTATAGATGGATAATACAGTCTTTTTAAGACTCTAAATTAAGTATCAGATGAGTTGAGTCGGATTCGGCAGTCTCCTTCAAGCAGAGCGCAGAAGGCAAAAGAGAAACCAAGGGCCTCAACTCTATTAAATATTTTTTTTTTGTGGTTGAAACATAGCAAACAAATATCTAGGCAATGTAGTTAAGACTCAGTGGAAACTAGGCTCAATTTAAGCGGCTTAAAGGTATAAAAATATTAGGTCTGCACCATGACTTTACAGAAAGTCTCCTTCTTCTTCTGCTATTTAGTTCAATGGTTCAGCAAATAGTTCTTAAAACAATTGATTGCAAGTCATATAATCAAGTGATATCAAATAGAATAACCGTAACAAGAAATAAATATTCTCTCTACTTTCAGCGTTTGCTAAGGAGTTCATTATTTTCATTGAAACGCTACAAACGTGAACAGCAATGCTTTCAACTTCAGTTTGGCCGCATGCCAAAATAATTTTTGAGAGAAAATAAGATTTTTGCCTTAAGCAAGACACTTAAGCTAATTAACGTCTACCATTGCTGGTTTATTTAATACGCGACACTAAAAATGAATAATAAACCATGCTGCCATTTTGTATTTAAATCGACTAGAATAAGTCAAAGCACAGCGAATATTAAACGAAATGCTTAAACTTTCAGTGAGCACACCTTGAGTGAAATGTTTTATAATCAAGAATACAAAACTAACTAGTGATTGAAGATGACTAGAGTGAATGGTTCATTAAGTTTTATAATCATTCCTTAAGATAAAAACAAATTTTTATTGCCAACAAATTAGGCACATTTTTGCACAGTTCGTTGGGCACTCTTAAATACATATCGGGTGTACAACAAATGTCTTCATGAATATACTGAAAATTAAAAAAAACACTCTTTACTTCACCATGTCGGTTGGAAATTTGTTTCTTTCAGAAATGGTTATTAGGGCTACTATTAAATGTGATTGATGCCAAACCTCAAGCATCAGTCAAGCTCAAACAATATCACTCACTCGGAATAGTTGAAAGAATACTTTATTCTGTTGTCTGAGAACTACAGAAAGACTACGACGTAACAGTTGGTTTGATAGGTTCGTAAATCGCTTCTAAACTTCAGTGATTTTATACTACCAATGCAGACATTACCGACCTCTACGCCGACTTCCTTTAATGCTTGCATCAAATCCGAACTTCAGTGATTTGATGTTTCTAATGCAGACATTACCGTCCTCTACGCCGACTTCCTTTAATGCTTGCATCAAATACCCTGTCGCCGGAACATCCTCTGCCGACAAGGCCGAGCCAGCGAAACCGCTGGATGTAGTCCGTGTCGTTGAGTAGCTCATACAGTTCATTATTAGATCGAATGCGGAAATCATTGCACAACCGAAGATCTTACGTCGGACTTTCCTCTCGAATACTGCATCGATGCTTAATGATGTTCATGCTTCTGCGCCATAAGGAAGCACGGGGAGGATTAGAGACTTGTAGAGTCTATGTTTCGTCGTACTCAATTGCCACTTAAGTCTTGACTGACACGATTTTTGCTGATAACAACGGTGCCAAGATTAACAAATGCATTGATAACATCAAAAGTATAGTTATCAGCAGTAATCTGGTTTCCGATATGCCGCCTATTTATACTTATCGACAACCTATACTTCGTTTTTCCCTCGTTTCCTTTCAGACCCATTTTGAATTCCGTTTAGGCCCATAAATCAGATCTATTGGGGGACCAAACAGTGCCTAGAAGAAATCATTCTGAGTTCAAAATAAATCTTGCTATTGCAGTAGAGATGCGAAGAAAGGAGAGGTCAAAAATATACGCTTCTTTAGGACAAGATAAGGTCACTGACATGTGAAGTAAAAGATTCAACCCCTTCCAAGCAGGTTGACTTAAGCAACATAGGATTCAATGTGATATTAGAGTTTTCCATTATCTCGTAGCCCCGGAATCATACGAACCTTTCGATGAAGCGACCCGGACTTGTGCAATGTCAAATGCGTGACAGTTCTCCCATCGCTGTATATAGAAGGTACCAAAAGCCTTTTTTTAGGACTTAGTGCCAGTCATATACAAAAAAGGTGAAGAACTGCCTCCTTTACTTATACCCTGCAGCTTCTGCAGAAGTCAATATTAAGGGGCACGAGATTAATGCGTCTCTTGTGCGTTCCATAATGCTTCGTCATGACATAGTAAGTGTGCTCCTCTGGAATTTAATCAGATTTACTGTGCACTTATCATTCAGGTTTGATCAGATTCTAGCGTCATCCATCAAGTCCGAAGCCACCCATTAGTTATTAATTTTGTTGGTAATTCTATTAGTAATTTCTTCACAGAATGTTTGTCGTAATGTCGACACCTACGTCTGAAAGACGCCGCATGTGATCTGGAAACTTCATAGACTGTTCCGATTGATTCCGAAAAAATTCTCTCTCGTAACAGTTTAGTCCAATTGAGAGCCATCGGTGTAAGATTACACAAAGTTATTTACAAGCTATGCCGCATCATTTTCAACAGATTTACTTGTAAGGAAGTGATGTCCTAAATCTTCGTGAGAAGTCGTAACGCGCTGTCATGTCACAGCCCCCTAAAGTCAAAACCTTTTGCAGGAGTCTACTAATCTTTAGCCGTCCACAACTTTACAATAAAGATCTACTGAATGAGGCATAAAAATATCCCAGAACCGACAAGTGCAGATAGTAACGAATTTAGATGAACTGTCTTAACAGATTTCTCGGCAGTTTCTGGCAAAAACCCTGAGAGTACATAAAATTGCCATGAAAAATTTCAAAAAAAAAAATCTGTCGTTCGGAGTCGACTTTAAACTGTAGGTCTCGCCATTCATGTATAAAAAATTAACACACACAACATAAGCGCTGTAAGAAACGAGGTCGTAATCCTGACTAAAGGATTGTAATGATCAATTATGTATGTACGTCTGTATGTATTAACACTCATAATATAGAGCTTCACATACATTTGTATTGTAGCCTTAATATTATTTAAAATTAAACTCAATAAGTCATGCTCAAAAAACGAGAGAAAGAGAGAGAGAGAGAGAGAGAAAATGGATTTAGATGTAGCAATCAAATTCTACTCCTTCATGACTGTCATAGTGTTTATTCATTGTAAACTTTATCATGTTGTGGCAGCCAGAAGTGGCAATAAGAAATTCAAAAAGAGTGAAATGGAATTAAAGAAATATTTTTCTTTTTGTTTTTGTTTTTATTATTGTCTTTTAAAACTATAGTTTTAATAAAATATGGCTGCTACTTAATATTCTCGGTACTACAGTTTGTTGACAAAGTTTTTAAGGAAACTGAGAACATAAAATCTCACACCGTAACATACAGGAATGAAAAGAAATAAAAAACAAAAATAGTAAGAATAACAAAACAAAAGAAAATCGTAACAATAAGTGTTACTCCAGAGCAATTTCAGGACAGAATCTATGCTGCACTGGTTTTCAACTAATTCTACGGCAAAAAATAAGAAAATTTTAACTGATTCACTCATTTTGAAAATTCAAATCAAAGCGGATTACAAAGTCTACTGAAAATATTTTGGAATTAAATTTTAATTTTTAAAGTTTTCGGATTCTCAGCCTAAAACTTGCAACATTAAATGAAACCAACAAACAAACAAAAGCACGTGCTGTATTTAAATTAACTTAACTTAGTTGACTGGTGTAATTAAAGTGTTGAAACCAACAATACCAACTGAATATACCACAACAACTTTTTTCACAATAAGATGCTGGGTAAAGAAACAAAAACAATGGCCTGTCAACAGCATTTGGCTTAATTTAAAGAAAGTTTAATCAAAAACAGATGCGAAAAAAAGTACTGCGTAGTGTTATGTGCCTATACGAGGTTAGTTGAGTCTGTAACTGTTTGAACAAAACAGAGATTTGTCAAACGGTTTTTTAGTCTTTGATGTGTTCCAAATAAAGAATTTGTTGATCATCTTGACACAATGTTATCTGCGCCTTAAAGAAAACTCACAAGAAAAAGTCTAATGGGATCAAATCGCACGATCTTGATTGCCAGTTTACATAGTCATCACGAAAGATGACCGTGTCCTCAAATCTCTCAAATATTGCACATGACGTGAACTGTATCGCACGTAGCTCCGACTTGTTGAAACCACATGTCTTTGATGTCTAGGTCATCCATTTAAGACCAACAGAAGCTGATTTATCGTTGACCAGCTAGGCTCACCGTAGACAATAATGGTCTGAACAACGTTTTTCTCATAGAAAATAGATCGGAACTGCAGCCAGTCCAAAATCCATTTTCAATAGTGACTTTTCTGGGATGCATAAAATGAGAGCATTTGTGTGGTATCGTACCCAATTCGATAATTTTATTTGTTCATTTGTCCAGCAATGACACTCAATACATACACAACACTATGCAACAAAATACAAAAAATTAAATACAGCCGAGTAACTACCTAGTCTAAGATGTTCAGTTAGTTGAGTAGAACTCAAAAATATTTTTTTTATGTTTCTCGAACCTTCAAACTTGTTTTATTTGACAAAAACGATTTTTTTTTTATTTTTCCGCACAAAATATTACCCAAATATGTTTCATCGGATTTTAAAAATCTAAAGTTTTTTTGGAAAGGGGGAGAGATTAAGCCTTTAAAACGGTGTGCATTAGTATTTTGTTCAAAACTAAGATGTTATGAGTTTTTAGGGGGTAAATATTGGAAAATATTATTTTTTTTTTACTTTTTAAAAGTTTGGCCATATTAAATGCAAAATATAATTAAAATCTTCAATGTTTACATGAGAATTTGGGCTTTGCACATTTGAATGACTACCAGGAGTTCGCCTAATAATTTTGCGCAAACATTAGCCTACTTCCGGTGGTTGGTCCAAAGGAAAGAGAACATATGTTTCAATAAACACAGTTGACCTTGTAGATGTTGTGCGCCCTGATATCTAAATTACTGATAAACTGCGATATTCAAATGACGAAAGATTAAATGCTGAAGTCATTGCTTTTTACCAATTTAACCCCCTTTAATATTGTTCCTAATAGTCGAAAAACTGGCAATTTTCTTTGTTATTTTTTATTCTATTTATATGTATTCATATTTTTTTAGATATTAAATTTTATTATTCATGTCTAGCAAATTAAGATTCAACCACTATTTCTGTTAATTATTTGGCAATTGGATCTTTCACGAGTAGTTTGTACGATTTTGAACACTTAAAATTATTCATGAGAGCGTAGTTGTGTTCACTATCACAAATGATTTTTTAATGTCTTTTGTCGTTATTTGTATACTTTTAGAAGGAATTTCGTTTAAGATTCGTTGTTTTAATCTTATTATAAGAAATTATGTATCTTTTATTATATTATTGGCCATATTTACATAGGACCCTGCCGTCTGATTACAGGCCTGATTCTTTCTCAAACCACTTATGTTGTATTGTTAATTTTATACATGAGTGGCGGGACCTACAGTTTTGATTGGAAATTTTTCTATGCAATTTTATTTGCTCTCAGAGGGTTTTTGCAGAAAGTCTGCTTGTAGGATTGCAATAGGCCGCCTATAGTAAATATTTGTTCATTGTTTGGTTTTGATGTCTTACTGGGTGATTTGAAGCGTTGCCTTTGTCTAATAAGGCCAACACATCTACCTACTAGACTAGCAGAACGAGGTGTTCCGTATTTTCCTAACGTTCATTCAGAGTGATGCTGAATGCAAAATATCACTGTTACATAAAATGAAGTTTTGTGAAAATGTATGCTAAATTATATACTCAAGAATGGAGTAACTTTTTTTTATAAAGATCTGGTACTTTTGTATAAAACGAATACTTTATTTTTATTTATACATAATACGAATTGGGAACAGGATAACGAACAAACTTAATGCATGTTTCTCCATAAAAAATTAAAACTAACTGATATCAGAACGTAACAGACATGTTATTTAATTGATAGTCCAAGTCAACAGAATTGTTTTTTGAGATTAAAGAGGCTATGCCAATGCTTACCGAGCAAGCACATTACAGTTCGATTTCGATACGGCAACGAATTAATAGCTAAAATGCGCTAAACATAAAACATCTATTAATATAAGTAAGAGTAATGACAGCATATTTCTCATAAAAAACAAAACCAACTAAATTAAAAACATAACAGAATGTTAAAGTTCTGGTTAGGCCAAGCGTCAACGGAACTTTTTTACATATAAAAGCATGCAAATGTTTCCTAGCTAAACATATTATAAGATTGAAAAGCGCAAAACATAAGTAATGTATGCAAACATAAAACGTGTATTAATAATAGTAATGAGCAGTATCGCGTTGGTACTGCGGTGCTGAAAATAGTACAAAGTATCTGACTTTTTTCAACTTGGCAAATATTAATAATAAAGAATTTTCCTTCCTTATTAAGATTGTGATTTTGAGTTCCTTCTCATCTCAGATTGTGATCTTGGAAATTCTCTGCAAACCACAATTTATTTTTATTTTATTTGAATTCCTTACACGTTTGTTGTTGTTTTTTGTCGTATTTAACTTTGAATATTTTTGCTTTATCTTCCGTATTAAGTTTTAAATTTTAATTTCCTGCTTTACTTCTACCAATACAATAAAGAAACGTAATGATTAAATGACAATAAAATTTATGAAGCATTTCATGAGTTTGTTTCCATCAATCCTGAAGCTGTTATTGCCAATAGAAGGACATACAGAGTTTGGAATAAATTATAAATAAATATGTTAATTCGTAAATCCAAAAGCTATTTAGAAATTCGTATTTTTTTTAATTTTAAATTTAAATGAGCTTATTATACCGTAAAATTGATGAATTGTGTTTGCAGGCTTTTGATTTCTCCTTAAATTTTTATTGTTTTCAAGACTAAAAATCTTTAATGCCTGACATCTTTAATATGCTTTTAGTTTTCTATTGAAAAAAAGTCTTATAAACAATTTACGTGACTTTTAACTCACTTTTGCACTACGGGGAATGGTCAGAAAAGTTAATCTATTAAGAGATTAAAAAACAACAACAAGAAAATTTTTTTTAACTTCAAAAAAATGTAGAGTACTTTGTGCAAAAGGAACTTAAACGAAGTCAATCTACTCAAATGAGTTTATATAAGGCGTCCCATTTATCGGTTTAAATATGAACATCGATTATTTCGAAGAGTTTTTTTAAAAAACTTAAAATTTTCTGAAGTAGAAATAATGTTTTATGCTTCAATCCTTTTGATCTCGAAATAATATGTCAAAAAGTTAGTTGTAAACAAACACTACTGCCTACAATAACGTGATATACTAAGCTTGAAGGAACCATGGCGTATAATTGTTAATATTTTTTTTAATACCTTCATATCACTGATACGCCTGTTATGGCACTTGTTTGTGGAGTCTATTAAAGGTAGGTAAGCATCAGAGATCAGAATGAAACAGTTTGCGCTACTCATTACTATCATGAAATTTTGAGTAAAAGTGAGTTAATAGTATTGAAATTTAACTACTCTGATTCATTCCTACTCACTACAACATTGACATACAAGTGCAGGTTGCAATGAGTATGAGTACAACGTTGACATCGAACTTATTACCATTCGAAATATGTTTGATTCATACGCCTACTATTCAGATTCATAAATTTTAGAAAAATACTCTTATTACTCATAAATGATTCGAGTTATTCGTATCATTCATCTTAATTTACAGTTTTAGTTATTGTTGCATTTACAACAAAAGATAAAAGACACACAAGCAAATAACACAGAGCAGCAAACACAGCCAACACACAGCCTTCGAATCATACTTATTTTGTGATTCTCGCTTATGTTGAGTCATGGAGAGTAGAAATCAAAAACATCATACGTAGTTTTAGGTATGAGTATGATGAGTACTTCAAACTTTGAGTATGAGTAGTATGAGTATGATATTAAAATAAGTATGAATCCGTATAGGTATCAGAATTATGAGTATTATTCGAATCTACTCAGCTTCTTGATCTCTATAGGCATATAATTAGATCTCTGTAATAAAAGGGATTACAGTCATGGACATAAGTATAAGTACCAGCAACATTTCTTCTATGTTTAGAGGTTTAAGAGCTTTTGCAAAGAAATAATGATACAGGCTTTCTTCAAATTCATACATACATAATTGGCCATTACAACCCTTCAGTCAGGATTACGGCCTAACTTCTCACACCACTGGATATGTGTGTGTCTAATTTTATACATGGGTGGCGGGACCTACAGTTTAAAGTCGACTCCGAACGACAGATTTTTTGAGAAACTTTTCATGGCAATTTTATTTACTCTCAGAGTTTTTGCCAGAAATCTGCTGAGAGGAAGTCGCCGAAGAAATATTTTTTTCATATTTCATTTTTGACGTCTGACCGGGGATTCGAACCCTGGCCTTTCGTCTAATAAGACAACACACTACCTACTAGACTACGGCGACTTCAAATTCAGTTGAATAAAATGCTGGGTTCAGGAAACGAAATTAAGAAATTAAGAAATAAATCGGTCGAGAGTGTAAACGATATAAAAAACTAAAATAACCAACGAAATCTTGTTGATATAAACGTCAGATCTATTCTTCTGGAAGTGTGAAAAAGCCCAAGAACGCCTAAACGTTACTAAGAACGTAAAATAACTAGCAATTCCAATCTCCTACTTTAGCTTAACGACAGAAAACAGCATGCTTTGACGTAGATGGTGGTTAATTAACAAATGAACAAGAAATTTTTGGTATACAAAATACCAGAATATGAAGAAACTTGCCTCAAAAAGACCAACAAAACAAAAGCGAAAAATTCGATGGAAAACAGAAAGAAAGAAGGAAAAAGACTGTAAAAGGAAATTTATAGTGCAGGTTAAGTCATTACAGTCATATGACGCTGATTACATGCACTAATGCTCTACACAATGTTAAATTTTAATAGCTTTTCCATACAGCAGCTCAATGCTCTGTTGTAACAACAGCAATTTGGAAAATGTTTGTGTATGCGTAACTCCCACTTGCATGATTGTCTTCGATGTCATGTAAATGCAAACGAAGTTCACGTAGAACAAAACCAAAAAAGAGATCTAAGATCTAAAACCTAAGATCTAAAACCTTATTTGTGTAACATTGGAGTCACATTTTGATACACTGTATATGGCTATGTACGTGTGTTATATATGACATGTACAAGGCTCAGTAGTCAAGCATTCTTAATTTAATTAGTTTAAATTTCTAAAATTCAATTTTATTGCAAATGGACTGACATGGACTGACATGGACTGAAAACATTTTCACCTTATTCGATCGAAGCAATTTTTGTTCACTTTTTCGAGTGTATGGAATCGTATCTCGGCAATGGCATCATAAATGTTGGCCTTCAAATTGGTCAATTGTCCCTGATTTGTCGGCATAGAACACTTTTCTTTAACTGCGCCGTACAGAAAATAGTGTCATCGGCTTCAAATCGCAGTTTCCTGGAGGCTAATTAACAGCAACAGTTTGGCTAATTAACAGGCCATCAAAATCAAAAAATCTACAGTGGCATGTGATGTGTGCAAAGCTGCACTTTCCTGTTGAAACCGAATATCGTTTACATCAATACCATGAAGAGTGGGTACAAAAAATTGATTCTCATGGTCTCCATTGCCTGTAATAGCTGCGCCATCCTCATTTTCAAAGGAGGGCCAATGATTCCTTTACTTCACAAGCCACAACAAATAGTCACTAGTAATGGGTGCATTGGCCTCTGTAAGGCCACGCAAGGGTTTTCAGAGCCCCAAATAAGGTAATTTTGCTTATTAACGTACCTACCAAGATGAAAATGAGCATCGTAGTATAGTTTCTCATTGACCTAATAACGCCCAAAGTTGCTCAAACGTAAATCAATTCATTGCGTTCAATGGAGGTAATGATACTGAATGTTGTGACAGAATAGAATGACATAAGTATTGCCAGATTCGTAATAACCGATGGATGGAAATTTAAACAGAAAGAAGACCCACCCTATATTATGAAACATGATAAATAAAGAGTGGACGATCTTTGAAAAGTTATCTTAACATTAATTTCATTATTTAATACCACAAAGCTTTTATCAATAACGCATTCTTAATGTCTTATGGGTACGAAATTAAAAAAGATCGCATTGTTTTATTGTATTCCATTTGCAAG
>QOCX01006592.1:503-11153 GCA_005959815.1 Sarcophaga bullata
AATTCCCTTTCTACTCTCTTCTGTTTTCATCGCCCCCTTGTTCGAACCCATCCTCTCCAATCCAAACGTTCGCGGATGCTTACATGTCCGTGATATTCCAGCATGATTTAAAGTCACTTTCATTTCGTCTATCGTCCCATACGACCCGCAAACACCTCTTTCCGATTCTGAGACTACCTACGGCCTCAAAGTTAAGCGTTCCTTTCTGGCTACTCTTCCGATCACTCCGAATGGATTTCCACATGGTGCGTTGTGACAAACGTTAAGACTTCCCACGCAGTGGCATAGAAGAGCCCACCCTCTTAGAGACTCTAGCCTTCTAGAACGTTCACCGGCACTGCTCCATGTCGTCTGCTCTCGACAGATCAACAATCTTTGTATTCCCTTGGAACGGCACAGCGTTCTCGCCGTGCCTAGCGCGCTATCACCCTCGCACCGGAGTTCGAACTGCGCGCGCGCACATCATCGCATACTTCCGACGTGGCCATCACCTTCTAATCCGACCGGAAAAGACATAGAGACTGAACAGACTCATCCTGCCGTTTCTTCTGAGACTCCGTTGCTTACGTTCAGGTTGGCCGTTACCGCCAGCCTCCCGATGCTCGCCCCAAGTCGTCTGGTTTCGTCGCACACCTCGTCTTACCGAACAGCGGCCCGTCCGGTTGGTGATCAAAGCGAGTTAAACACCTGGAACCACAGGCCCGCAACAAACAGTTGCGCTTATCTCCACATTTCGGGTACTAACCTCCCACACCATGTTTAGTATGCTCTAGGTCTTCCAATAAAGTAATTCATTTACTTGTTCGTTATCTTTATATCCTACTGACAGCAGATAATATGTTAACCGTATATTTATAATTTCCACATATCATCATAAAATAGCATAAACACCACTACTTCCGATTCACCAACCCTCATTGTTTTTATTACTCTGTATAGGTTCGGCACTCTGCACATTAGAACATCCGTCATAATTACATTCAAGAACAGATTCATAACATATTCTATGGCGTCTTAATAGTATTAGTATAACGTTACCCCCCCGTTAAGCATCAGTCACATTCAAGTACAGGCAGATTATTACTCGACCCCAATATTGAGTGCATATATATCTACCACCATCCTGAAAACAAAGCGACTAAGTGTTTCATGGCGCATGATACATGATTGGTTTTTAGATTTCAACGCTTCAACAGCGCAACAGTACTTGAAAACTCACATAATCCTGCACGGGTTAGCATCATGGCGAGAGCTGCGGTAGAACGATCCTCAGTATTACGAATCTATGATACTATTTAGCATAGAGGGGAGTTTATTTTCATCTCGTGTCGCTTTTATATTGTTTTCTTCTATACGTTAATTGTTCGACTTGTTTTCCTTTCGTCTGTCCGTATCTATCTCTCTTATCCGTCAAGCTTATGGCGGGCTTGATGCGTTGACCCTTTGTCTCTTTCTTACCTAGTATACGCTTTCCATCACAAGTGAAACGGGTCGTGTGCACGCGCCTCAGCCGCGCCTTTCCCTGCCTCTCGGGGCCATCCGCAGCCGGTAGGGCGGTTGACAGTCACATGCTTGTCGCTAGATCTGTACTGCGGCGCCGGCCGCCTGTTCTGCTCTCGCACCGCGTGTCTGCTCCGCCGGCTGCGCCTCGCGCGCTCTTGTCTTTTTGTCTTGTTTCTGTCATTTTTTTACATTAACAATACATCTTCATTGTCGATGCGTCTGCGTGTTAATTATTGGTAGACTCCCTGCGTTTTCTGTAACATCCTGCGTTTTGTTTACTGGTAATTTCTGAACTCTTTTATTCTGTGTTTCCCTTTCGGGTTTTTCTTTTATCTTTGTCCATTCAATGTATCAATGTTTCCATGTTTTTTTTCTCATGGCCCAGTGGTAAACACTCTTAAAATTTTTAACCTTCCATGGTACATAGTGTTTCCTGCCCCTTTACACAAAAAAGAACACAAAAATAATAAAGAGATCTCAATCTAACTTCGCCAATGATGTGTCTACTTGGATGGGCCTTTTCTATTTACATCCTTCGGATTGAATTCAATGCCGGAAATTTTTCAAAGAGCTTTTTTTTCCTAACAATCCCTCCCTGTTCCATAAGTTCTCTAAGATTGGATATGGTCAAATATCTTTTAATTAAAAAAAATTAAAAAACGAAATTCTTTTTGTCTGTATCCGACGATAAATGAATCCCAATTTTTATGCCTTTTTGTCACTTGCTCCTTTATTCGTTGGTTTTATTTTTTTAAATAATATTTTTTAATTAGGATGATGCCCTTTTACATCCTTTAATAATTTTATGTTTTTATCGTTTGTAGTTTTTTTAAGAATACTCAATATACTGATTGGTGTATAAGTGCTATTAGAATACAAGAAATGGACAAAAATGTCACATTGTATGATATTCAACATTATATTATTGATACTGTTTTTTTAGCTTACTAAGATATAGTTTTTGGTGGAAATAAAACATATTTTCCTTTTGATTTAACGTTCACGCCCTTATTCTTTTGCAACTAGAGCCTGTTACAATAATCCAAAGGGCACTGCAGGGAGGTCTTCATATACACAAGTCAAAAAAAATTATAGGTGGAGGAAAAAATAGAAACGTAGAAATAAGAATCCTATGATCTGAACCCCTTTTAACTTTTGTTCATTTACAACTAAATTATAATTGATAGATAAGGTTTCTAGATCTTTTTCGATCTTTTGTGTACAGGCGAAAATATACATTATAGTATAAAGAAAAATATAGAACAAACAAAAAAACACCAGGAAACACCCCACGCAAGATCATTCCAGACTCGACAAGCACAAGCGACAACAGAAAAAAAGGGAAGGAAGCGCACGGTTGCCTTGCAAGCAATCGTCAACGCACCACAACGCTGCAATCGCTTTGTCTCGACCCCAACGGCGTCCGCTGTCGTGGCATGCCACCACAATTAATAAATGTGTGTCGGGCAGCAACTGAATTATTTAAAACCGTTTGAGGAGAGTGGCTGAGCTTAAAGAAGCAATAGGCAGCAATGGGACAAGGAAGCCGGGTGAGGTATAAAGAGTCTTAAGTTCCCGTTTGCAAATGCGTTAAGACCACGCAACATAAACGTCATAAAGTAGTTGAGCGAGGAGATGACCAAAAGTCCCAGGCATCTATTTAGATTAGCAAAAAGTCAGGTTCCATTATGAGAGAGGAATCCTGCCTAGCTTAGGTGTTCGCATATCGACTTCTCTATAAAAACACCAAAAGTGCAACTTACGAAACTTGCCGAAACTTGAAAACTCTTGAACTGCAAAGTTACAACTTTTTTTTTATGATGTGTGATTGTTGTCGTATGGAATTTTTTTGTTTTCTTATTGCAATGCAATGCCAACGGTAACTGTAAAGCCATTTCCGATGCGGATGGGTTACAATTGATTTCTTTACGTACCTGTTTGGTTCTACATCTTTTTCGCGCCTGCTCTAGTTTTGGTCTGATAGTCTGCTTTTCGCATTCTTTGGCAGCCTTCTCCGTTAGCTCTCTTTATCATTTTGTCACTGAATTCTTTAGTAGCAGCAATCCGCGTCATATCAGCCAGACGCCATAAGGAAGCCCAAATTATTGTTGGGTTCAATGCTTTGTTCGCAAATTAATCTGCCCAACACCGCTACGCAGTCTTTACATCAATATTGCATGGTATATGGCAATCTAGCGCGACTTGCATCTATATATCAATATGAATAAAAATGAAGCATAGGTAAACGAAAATTTTATATTTTCTGTATTGAATCTATCACCTAGCATCATACTGATTCTTGATTAATGTACAAATAGTAAATTATTAAAATACAGCGCAGCTAATTTGCAAGCAAATGCTTGCAGCTCTAATGGATAACTAGTACTTTGGTAAGCATCCAGACAAAGCTGTTGCAAATACTCAGCGAGAAGAATTTTCATTGATTCGATCTTTCAAAATCAATTACTTTCTCATACAGTTTTTCGTCCACCCCCCTGCTTCCTTTACAGTTAATTTTCTACAACAATTCTTATGGAGGTAATTTTTTTTTTCTCGTTAGACAAAGAATTTTTTCTGTCGTCCAAGTGGGGCTCTTTCAATAACTGAACAAATAATAAAGAGGTGAAAGAAAAAAACAAAATATATCCAGGGCAATTTCTGTTAGCCTTTGTCATTTTGCAATTTCTTTCTTGTTTTCAAGCTTCTCTTTTTTCATTTCTTTTCTCTATTGTGCTTTTTCTCTCTACCAACAGACAAAGACGAATTTTTAGCTGCGCAAACTATATGTAATAAATCTACCACAGAAAAGGAACTTGCTTGTGAAGCAAGTGCTAAGACCGCAACAGAAGAAATCGCCACACAATAGTGTTGCAAATTGATCAATAAGTTGTCTATGGTCTTTCTTATCTGGCATCATATCATGTGCCGCCTGCGCCAGATATATAATCTCGAAGCAATTACAGACTTTAAAACAAAGACACAAAAAAACATGAAAAAAGATATGCACAGCGAAAAACAAAATAATTTACACAGAGGAAAATATGAAGAAACTAAAGAAAAAACATTAAGTATATCACGGCACATACTATGTCTCGTCAGTCAGCCCTCCATCCATTCGAGCACTAGGCCGTATGTATGGGACTCATATTCACTAACTACGAATTTGCTTTAAACTCTTAGTAACATTTGTTTATTAGCAACCTGTCATATTAGTTTAAGAATTTTCTTACTAAACTCTATTTTCTGGCTATCTCACACCAACTCCATGTTGTTGTGCTAATTTCTAGCCACCATGGCTTAACAATGGACAGCACAATATAATGTCGTCTGTCGATGCCAAGCAGATTTCTGAGAAACTTTCCATGTGACGTTTATTTAATTCGCAATAGTCTTTGTCAGGCAGACTGGTGAAGCAGGAACTTGTTTGGTAACTTTTTTGTTCTTGATAAAAACTCCTTAAATTAATTAAGCCAACAGCATCTATGTTTTTTTATCAATCTCTCTCCTGATGAAGCAAATATGTTCTTAGTTAATTCCAATTTTAATTTCAATATTCCTTTATTTTCTTTATTTTTTTTTTGTACTTGTTTGCGCTGTTCTTCCCTCCTGTCATCAGAGCCAGTTTTTTTTTATTCGAATAAGTTTCCTTTTCACTTACATTCTTCGCCTGCTGCTATAGGTGTCGTGGTGGCTTCTGTACCATCTTCGTTAGCATTCTGTGATTTTCGTTGGAACCTTTTGTTTTTAATCTCTTAACAAAAGTGAAGCCAAGTGCCAGACTCTCTTGCTCTCTCTCTCTCTCGCTCTCTTCCATTTCTCTGTGTATATGAGGGCTGATGCTTGACTGGTTGCTGCTTTTGTTTTAGCTGATGTCCCTTTAGATTTCTGTTAAACTCTTGTGCTGACTTGTCATGCTTGCTATACAGTCAAGTTTTTCTCCAGTTGCAATGTGTTGAGGTGAGCAGTAGTGTGTGTGTGTGTGTGTGCAGTTAGGATGTGTGTTTGTGTGTGTGCCTGGACAAACGTCATATGCAACGTGACTTATCACATGGCGTAGCTTTTGATTTAATTGGATTTTATTTCTGTGTGTGTGTGTATGTGTGTTGTGTTATCCTTGTTGCTGTTGGATTTGCAATGACATTATTCTTCTGCTGTTGCTGTTGCTGCTGTTGGTGTTGATGTTGTTGCTGTTATATCTTGTAAATGCTACCACATCGCCTTATCAGTAACTTGACCCTTCACAATGGTTGTCTCCACCAGGCACGTTTGTGAGATCATGGCCTTTCATTTCATACCGTTTTTCAGCTTTTTCCCCGAGTTTTATTTGGTTTCCATTCGTTGGTTTCCATTATTTTATTTTACAAGTTTTTTTGTTGTTGTTGTTGCTGTTGTTGTTGAAGTTGTTGTCACAGCTTTTAAATTTAAACACGTTGTCTGTGCGGCAATTAAATTTACGTACACATACCCCTTCTACACACACATACACTTACACAGTATCAATGTGTACACTGCACTAACATATACACAGAGATGATGGCACAACCATTTCAACATTTGCAAATTACGATTGCCATTGAATTCCTGTGGTTGCGTAAAGTTTTTAATTATTTTTGCGGTCTTGTCATTTTGGTAGCGCTGTACCGGCAGGCCGGCTTCCCTGCCAGCTCAACCGGCCATAACTGTTGTTTTCACAATTCAACTTTTAGTTAAAAGTCTGTGCAATCGTTCTTTTTCGACCCCCTCAGCCGTATTAGGCTTAAAGCCTTTAATGCAATTGTAAAAATTCTCCGATAATTTTTATCTGCTTTTCTTTTTCTCTTTTTTTGTTTTATCAGTTTTAATGATGTTTGTTGTAAACTGACAAAAACAACAACAACAACAACAACAACGATAATAATAACAGGTAAAACCATCAATGATAATAATAACGTTGTATACCAGATACAAACGATAATGTGCATGAATAAATATAACCGTAGAGGAGGAGGAGGAGGAGAGAGAAAATGAAAGAGAGAGAGAGAGGGAGAGACAGAGAGAAAGTAAAAATTTATGCAAAAACTACGGCAGCAGCAGCAGCAGCAATAAAACCCGAATGCATTTAAATTATCTCTCTTATTTTAACACACACATATACACACTCATTTATACACATACATACATGCCTTGTCATTTATTATGATGCAAATACAACTTTTTTTTTTATTATTTTTGTATACAAAAAAACATGACTGCTAATGTGCCCGTGCGTAGGTGTATGTATGTTTGTGTTATATTTGATGCAATTTTATATGCGATTATCATCTCTGTTGAATGTTTTTTTACTGCTCTCCTACACTCTTTCTCTCACTCTTTATTTATTTCAGTTTGTTTTTGAGTTTACATAGCACGGCCTGCTATTGTGTATTATTTTTGTATGCGTGTGGGTATAGAAAAAAAATTATCCAAAACCATTATGTGCATGTGTTTTTGTGTGTTTACATGCGTGTGTGTGTGTGTGTGTGTGTGTCAACATTAAAGTTGACTGTCACCATCAGTTAAAATTTTTGTTTGTTCGACTTATTGATGTGCCTGCCGTTTATTAATTTCGCAACATTTTGATGTGGCCGCTTAAGCGTACATTCATGTAAGTGTTGTATGCACGCATTTATTTGTAAAGTGACATTTGATTGGTAAAACGTGGGTAGTTTGAAAAGGGATTTGTTAATATTATGTTAAGAATTAAAGTTTACAAATTTTCAAAAATATAATTCTTATCCTGTGTTTCAATTTCTGTATTCAATACTTACGATTTCAGTTCAATTGCAAGTGCTTACCTTAAAAGAAAGAAAGAAAGAAAACATTATTTTCAGTTAAATTGTTAAAAGTTTTCAATTTAATTCTTAAGATTAAGATTAGAAAGCAAAAGTTAGTTTTCAAACTTCTTAAAGAGAAAAAATATTATCTCTCACTTATCAATCCACCTTCCTATATAATTAAACCAATGAATTAAACTACTGACCATCACCCCAAATGCTTAAGAATAACGAATTTCCACTGTAAATAATAAAATATTCAATATTATTACCAGTTGATTACAAAGACAAAAACAAAAAAAAAAAAGAAAGAAACTCCCTTTTACCATTACAGATACCTCGTTAGAGATAAAAAGTGTTATCCCATCATCACAGGAAAAGCTTTGTGAGCGTTTGAAAAGTTAAAGTTGAAAGGCTTTTAATTTAAAAATGCAGAACGAACAAAAAAAAAAAAGCAATATACCCAGAAAAAAGATGGCTTATACTGATGGAGCGAAAAATGCAAAAAAAAAAGTCAACTGCTGATAAGAGTTTCATGAAATAAGTTTATTAAATATTGCGCAAAAGATAAAAAAATTAGAAAAAAAAATACTTTTTTTGTGGTTCATATTCACAGAATATTATATAAGAACAGTGGGCATAAAAAAAATAAAAAAAAGATTTTTATTTTGCGTTTTAAGTTTTTGTGTTCATCACTTAAAGGAACTGCTTGGTTAACCGGAAGTTGAAGTTCTCTTAAGAGTGCATACTATAAGATTTTGTGTCGAGCCCACTGTAGGTTGAGTTCAAATAAAAACATTTTTTGGCTTTCTTTTTATTCTATGCTTATGAATTTCATTTGAACGCACATCATGATGTGTACTTTAGTGTCTGCAGACATACATGCGCCTGTTTTTATGTGTATGTGTAAATGTGTATGAATTTATTTGTGTATCTGAGTTTATATATACGAGGGCAGTTGCAAATTTAACCTAGCCTATAACCTACTTTCCTAGCTTGATTTGTTTTTTGATCCAAATTGTTCCTCTTCAGTTCTAAAAATTATTATTTCGGATTTTAAAATATGTTTAGGCAATATGAAAAAATGACCTTACGAACTACCAAGATTATGACTGCACAGTTCAAGCTATTTTTGTCTCCACATCAGAGACTATCCGCGAAACGGTATTGGCCAGTCACGACTAGAAGTGTGAATGCAAGTTGAAATGCAAATGAAAAAAGCATTTCAGGCAGTGTTGTATGTGGTATACTGATTGAATAATTCGGAGATGATTGCTCTAGAAGTCGCCGTAGTCTAGTAGGTAGTGTGTTGGCTTATTAGACGAAAGGCCAGGGTTCGAATCCCCGGTCAGACATCAAAAACGAAATATGAAAAAATATTTCTTCGGCGACTTCCTCTCAGAGAGCAACTAAAATTGCCATGAAAAGTTTCTCAAAAATATCTGTCGTTCGGAGTCGACTTTAAACTGTAGGTCCCGCCACTCATGTATAAAATTAGCACACACAACATAAGTGGTGTGAGAAGCTAGGCCGTAATCCTGACTGAAGGGTTGTAATGGCCAATTATGTATGGTATGCCAATGATTGCTCTAGAACCCGCCGAAGAGAAGAAAGAAAGACGCTGTAATCTAGTTAAAAGCAGTGAAACATGCCTCCTCCCACACATTTGTTGTATTTTCTTTATAAAATCTACGAATTTTTAAAAATACCCTCGTATGTTTAGGTTTGGTGTCCATGTTTTATGCGAGTCAAGTGTTTATTTATTCACCAGACATCAAAATATTTATTTGACACTTGAAAAGATAAATATTAAATACATGCCGATCTACTCTTTATACATCTACACACTTTATCCTGCTCTCTCACAAATACATGCACAAAGAGAGAGAACAAACAGAAAAGAAAAAATAAAAATAAAACAATCACTGATCTCTCATAAATTCATGAATACGCTCACACATGGTTTTATAGCATAACGTTACATCATGACATTCAATCTAGGGCTGGCTAGCTGTACTCCCTTTTTTTTTCGCAATTTCTATTTTTTTTTCTTGGTATTCGCTTATACACTCCGTATGGTGAACCTTAATAAAAATACGAGAAGTATAAAGGAAAAAAAAGTAAAGAAGCAAATGCCATGAATATATGCATGTATTTGTGTGCCTATGAGTGTGTATTTTGTTATTTATTTTTTTTATTATTTTCGAATCAATTTTTACACTGCATTTTAATTTTGTAATAAAAACACTGACAATAAGAGAGAAGAGAGAGAGAGAGCAAGAGAGTGACAGAGAGAGAGAGAGAGAGAGAGAGAGAGAAAGGAGAGAAAAGAACACTGTGAAATTGCAACTATTTTACAATGAATAAATATTTAATAATGATTACATTTATTTCATTTTTTATTGGTATTTTTGCATTTTTTTTCATTAGAGAGTTAATTTAATGATGAATTAAAATGTCTGATGAACATTTTATTTAAATAAATTCCAACAATAATAACAATAACAACAATCAAGAAGTATGAATTAATTTCAGTTTTCATACTCTACTAACAAATGATGGCAGTATATGACTGCTTGCATTACGAAGAACTTTTTAAAATAAAATTTATTTTTTAAGTACAGAACTGTTCATATAATGTTCACCAAATCGAATAAGTCAACCCTGCCTGGATGAAGGTCTTTTGTACAATAGACAAGCCTCTCGAAGGAAATTCGCTTGAGGTCGTCTTATAATACCTTAAGGTTCTTGCTAGAGAAGTGAGTGTTCAGCGGTTACTTTCTGGGATATACTTAGAGGACAATCAATCCAGATTTGGTGTAAAGATATCAGAGCGGAACAATCTAATTAAGGTTAGAGAATTCCTGTTCCACTAGGAAGACAGAAAACAGAGCAATACTAGGCCCCCTTTTTTTTTTGGAATTTTATAATGAGTTCCCTCATTATGCGGACTCCGTTTATGTGCCTACTATTTCCATCAATTTTTTCGATCGAATTACAAACTAAATGCATCGCTTAACACCAGTACTTTGACGAAAAGCAGTGTCAGCTGAAATTATCATCACTATCCGTTGTAGTATGCAGGAGAATCCGAGGCAATCAATCGCTCGCAGATCATAATTTGATGAATTAAAAGTCGTTACTTGGTGTTGCATCAGTTAAGAAATTCAACTGACTCAGGGACTACAGGTAAACGATGTGTGTTAGTGGAACGGGCTTTAAGGAAATCTATCAAGTGGTTATCTGTTTGTGATTTGGGACTAACTAACCACAAAACCGAGATGATACTTCAAAGCAGAAAGTAAAAACAGTTACTTTCTCCGCTATTGAGGATGTTCAAAACAGCTCTTAAACT
>QOCX01006593.1:0-11149 GCA_005959815.1 Sarcophaga bullata
GTAATTTGACAAAAAAAAAAATTTTGCGGAATACAAAGATCAAATTAAGGAAATTATCAACAACTGTTCAACTAGGTTATATCGGTTCTAGTAACGGGGATTACGAATTTACGAATTTTGTTCAAGCTCCACCTGTGAAATTAATTGTCGTTTATTCAGTCTGTTTTGCCACATCAGCATCATCATGGATCATGATCATCATGTAGCCTTCAACATCGCGTACAAATGCGCGCAAATACAATTTTTTTTTTATCAAAATGGTGTTCTGTTTGGGTATCTTATCTTATCTTATCGAATCCTATAAACGTCCCAACGATAGAGCTATTGAGTAAATAATTTGAGTCGAACGGTTTAGTAATCGAACCAACACCCATAAGAACACATGAGTTGCCGAAAACAACTCTGCTGTTTGTTTGAGCGTTTGCAATAAGCATCCGAGGCATTAGAATTTCGCGTTACTCACAAGACCTCGGCCGTCCCCAGACCAACAATTTGACGAAATTATCGTCGTTGCTTTGGCCTTAACTCGTACAAAATTCAACTGACTTAGCCACTGAAGATAAACGACCATCGACCATAGACAATGATATGTATTCGCTGAATGGGCTCTGGAGCAGTTGACAACTGATTCGACTTTTCATCAAATAATCATTTTTAACGTTGGGGCCTATTTCTAAATGAATGAGCACGTGAACAAACAAAATTTTCGAATTTGTGGCGATTTCAATCCACATGAAATCTAAGGCAAATCAAAAAAGTAAATTTCTGTTGGGGATTTCAGCTTGACAGCGTCTTTGAGTTCATTTTTCTTTAAGAACGTTATTGGTTAGGCCATATTAGTCAACGATTGATAATTACCAACTTCTTTTGGTTTATTTGGATGAACTGGACACCAACGACATGTTATTTCAACAAGGCAGTGCTACATGCCATAAAACTTGTGCTAAATTGAATATTTTTAAAAGCAGATTGGAGGGCATGGTCATCTCACGTGATGGTGATGTGAACTGGCCACCGAGAGCGAACCATTTCGTTGACATTGAGACTTGTGGATTAGAAAGTTAGAATTTTTCTTTGATCGTAGATGTATGCAATTGATCCACGACCCCAGTGAGGTCCTGAAAGCCATTTTAACCCATGCCATCTGTCAAATTCGGCCTGACTTATGGGTCAGAGTCATGGAAAATTGAATATTGGGCATGCTTATCACCTAGAAGAGCCGTTGCGGACATCTGAAGGATTTTATGTGCCACACACAAATGGCATCAATAGGTCTTTCAAACAAATAAAAAAAAGTTCGATATTCTATTAACATTTAAAGATAGGAAAGGCTTCATGAAAGACTTGAGATAAGGATCTCCAATAAAGTAGAGAAGGCATCTAAAGGCAGCCTAGAAATAAAAGGTCTTTACGTTTCAATAAAAATAGCAGGAAATAGGAATTCTTCAGGTCATTCTAAGCTTGTCATTTCTGAGACCAGTGTGGTGGTACAATTTACGCCTCAGAATAAATTGTTTTTGAATGAACAACGCAGAGCTTAGAAAGGCATAAAGTCAGTATATGATCGGTGGGTTGACATTAGCTTAGAGAGGCATAAAATCAGTATTTACTTGCCTAATAAAACATTGTATTTCTTGATACAGAAGAGGCTACAGTAGAACACTCCAATTATCCATGCATTTATCGTCTTATAAGATATACGAGCATATGTAATGGTGCATTATATTCGTAAATCAGATTGTGTTTTCATAACTTTTTAAAATTAAATTTTCTCGTTAGTAGTTTACTAGGACTATCAAACTTGTTTAAAACAGAAAAACGAAATCGACAACAACAATAAATATTTTATGAGTTTTTCTTTCCAAAATATTGCATTTTGTTGTAAAAATTATTTTATTTTGGGATTTAGTTTTTCTACCAAAACTACAAAAAATACAAAAGAAATGTAGAAGAGATAAGAGGATAAAAAGGGAAGAAAGAAGTAAGACTATGCAACTCATTGTGATCATATTAAAACTTTACATTTTCCAATCGTATTGTAAACGTCAGTTTTAACAATTGAAACAACAACATTTGTTTAAAAACGTAAAAGAATTTCTTGTTATTTATATACGAGGATTGAAGCATAATTAAATGACAAGGAAAGAAATTGTAGCATGAATATGCCAATGAAGTAAGTTGAACTTTTGTAAGTCCAAGGTGTGGATCAGAGATCAGCAGTGGATCACTTTTTCGCTACTCATAAGTACACTACAATCACATACATTGATACACACCAAACATATAAATACAAGTTGCATGAGTATGAGTTTAACGTTGACATCGAACTCATTACCATTCGAATATGTTTGATTCATACGCCTACTCATGCAGATTCATAAATTAAGAAAAATGCTTATAATACTCATAAACAATTCGAGTGATTCGAATCATTCATTCAAATGTACAGTCTTAGTTATTGTTGCATTTACAACAAAGAAAAAAGACGCATAAGCAAAAAAACACAGAGCAGCAACAGAGCAAACACACAACCTTCTAGAGAGTATGTAGTAATTCGTACTCAAATCATACTTATTTTGGAGGCTTGCATATGTTGGTCATGGAGAGTCCAAATCAACAACATCATACGTAGTCGTTAAGTATGAGTATGATGAAGCACTTCAAACTTTGAGTATGGTAGTATGAGTATGATGTTTAAATAAGTATGAATGCGTAAAGTATCAGAAATTATGACTCTGATTCGAATCTATTCATCTTCTTGAATACTCATTGCTAATCTTTGGTGTGGATAGATCATACACCAAGTAATGAGACAGAAATGTCAAGAGAACCTATAGATGGAGAACCATAAGTCCATAACGCAGAAATCTAATTTCAAGACATGAAATGATTAACACGAAGTTGAAGAAATAAAATTACATATGAATTGTAACCCTATTGTGGAGGTCAAAAAGCGCTGAATTTTTTTTTGTCGGGTGTCGAGAAGTTCTGAAGGTCTAGTGAAAGATGGAAAGATCTCGACTCTCTCTTGTTTTTAAGTTGAAAGAGATTTGAGGCAGTAGTGGGCCGTAATCTACTAGGTAGTTTAATGGCTTCATTAGACTTGAGTTTCAAACCCCAGGTCAAACATCCAAACATCAGCGAAAAATGAAGAAATTTTTTTTCGGCGACTTCCTCTCAGCAGATTTCTGGCAACAACTCTGAGAATAAAAACAAATTGCCATGAAAAGTTGCTCAAAAAAAAAGGAAACCTGTCGTCGAAGTCTAGTTTAAGTTTTGGTACGGCCACTTATGTATAAAAATTAATACACACAACATCAATGATGTGAGAAGAGCTAGGTTGCAATCCTGACTGAAGGGTTGTAATGAGCAATATGTTATGTTATGAGGTTTGAGGCAATCTGTTGGATAATTATAAGAGGAAGAGTTTTGAGAAATTCATAATAGTATCCAGAAGCAAACCCGGGGATAGTGTCAAGCCTTCTAAATGGGCACTGTAGACTTCAAGTAGGAACAATCACCAGAACCCATACTTGCATCATTAATGTATCACAGAAGGAAATACTTGGGTGCTTATCACGTTTTAGAGAGTGAGTGAGAGTTAAATAGAACCAAGAATTGGAATAGAAAATAAGGGGGAGACCCCTTGACTATTTCGCTGTCTTGTTAGAGATTCGTAAACTAATCTTGGATGTGATCTCTATAGAGCTAATGTCTCAATATACTCTAGTACTCGATTTGTATAGCAGCAGCCATTATAGCTGTTACTTCAGTCAGCAGCAATCAGAGAGGCTAAGAGGCATTTTAACTGTTCCAGATTCGTCAGTGAATACTTAAATCACGGTCAATCAAACATTTAGTTTCAAAAACCAGGATCAAAAGTAGGCAGAATGTAGTCAATAATGAGATTCAGTTCAACAGCTTTTTTGGCCTTTGGAAAGATCATACATGACATACATACATAGCGTAATTGGTCGTTACAATCCTTTAGTCAGGATTACAACCTAGTTTCTGATTTCACTTATGTTGCGTGTGTTAATTTTTATACATGAGTGGCGGGACTTACATTTTAAAGTCGACTCCAAACTACAAATTTATGAGAAGCTTTTCATGGCAATTTTATTTACTCTCAGAGAGAAAGGTAAAATCATAGCTTCTCTACTTCCATGCTGTTGTGGTACACCGACCTATTGCATCGTTTCTAGCGACTTTTTTCACTAACTTAGCTGGTGGTAGCCAGTTAAACAAAGTCATAGTAAGCTCAAGCCATTAGGTTTAATACCCAATTTTAGGACTTTTGCTCCTTTGCAGCAATAAGTAACACTTTCTGTCTTCTTTATCAAGACTTTCAGAAGACTGCAACACAAAACGAAGTGGAATATGATAGCTTGGATGTGGGGTTTTGCATTAAACAGCTCAAATGATGTTCCGAACTAGCTTATCAGACTTCAAACTTACTGGGGAAAAAGAAAATTAAGCAATTAAAGCATTTTTCTTTAATATAAAATTTCTGTAACAACCCTCGTTATCTTATACAGACAATAACATAAAATGTGTATGCATTTCCTTTATATTTCTTCTAACAATACAAAGCTTATAAAATTTCCATATCCTATCCTTCAATAAATAAAAGTTGGAATTCATCACAATGAATGAATGAATGAATGAATGCATGCATGCATGCATGTAAGTATGTATGTATGTATGTATGTATGTATGTATGCATGTGCAAATAACTATTACCCAATTTCTTATTTATTCTACTTATAGTTGCTGTTACTTTTTGTTGTTGTTTCTCTTAAGTTTACTTTCTATAACAATAGCTACGACTGAGAAAGAGTAAAACAGAGACACAGATAGAAAGGCAGAGGGAGAGAGAGAGTAAAGAATAGAAAAAGTTTTTTTTGGGGTAATTCTTCGAAAATTATAACTCAACCAGATTCAAATTGCACCACACGTCATTGAGTTTTGAGGAAAAATAGTAAAAAACGAAGCACAAAAACTCAAACAAACAAATTTTATAAATGGCACAGTGTAACGAAAAAACAACAAAAAAAAAGACAAGCAAAGAAAACAATCCTTAACTGCAATGCGGTTATAAACTATTACAGTGCAAATGTATTGTGTTTGAATGGGAAAAAGTGTAAAGGAGTGTATGTCTGTGTGTGGGTCTATGTTTGTGAATGAGTTGCAAAATTAAACCAATACATAGACAAACAAACAATAGGAATCCTTAAACACATACTTAACTGTATTCATGTATATATGCGTGTGTGTGTGTGTGTGTTTCAAATTTAAAGAGGAAAAGAAACAATTTGAAAATGCAACGACAACAGTAGCAGCAGCAACAGCAGCAGCATGTCAAATGCAGTAAAGCACAACCAATCATTGGTTTTGTTTAATGTAGACTGTCAGTTTGTCAGTCACTCAGTCAGTTATTCAAACGTAAATGTTCTTATAAACTTACGAAAAGCACACAGCCATGGACACACACTCAAAACAAAGTTTCCTGTAACACACACTCGCATACATGCTCAAATTCATATACAAACAATTTTGTTTTTACCGAAACCAAACTGAAATCAGTTCCAGCCAAAAACTTCTCTCTCTTTTTTTGATTTTTTTTTTTTTTTGGAAAATGTTTATGAGTGTGTGTATGGTGTGTGCAAAAGAGAGTTTGTGAAATGTTTACATACAATAAGTAATACAATTGAAAAAGTTTACATTTACAGTGGCGCTTAGAGTTATAGCAGCGCATTGATTTGCCATCATGTTTTTATTTTCATTGTTTGTCTTGAAAGCATAGGATATTGACAAAGCTTATCTACCGAACTTATATAGACAGCGTTTTAGCTACTGATCTCGTCGGATTGGATGGTTTTGGCTATTTAATATGGATGCCTTAAAAGTTCCTAGTGATTTCTCAGTACCACTTTAGTCACGGGTATATCAGTCGGGGGCTGTTGTACTACAGTGCTGTTTGTGATGCCTGTAACAGAACCATTTCCACTTCTTTTTGGGAATACGAACATGACCAGGCGCCTTATAAAAGTCTTTGTTTCGGCTAATAGTCGGGCAAAATATACCACAGATAATCCTCAGGCACTTATCACCGAATATTTACATTTTCCATGTTTGGTGTTGAAGTTTCTCTGCCGAATATTTGAATTTTCTATGTTCGTTGTTCAATTCTCTCTGCCACTCTGTCTTTTTCGTTAAAGTTGTTCTCCTCCACACGGCAGTTAAGTGACTGAAAGCAGATCTAGGATTGCATAAAATGTTGTTGACATCGTTTCAGTCCATCTTATGATGAAACTATACAGCCGTAAGTCGCTGTAGTCTGAGTAGGTAATGTGTTTGACTTATTAAGCGTGAGGTCACTGTTCAAACCCAGGTCACTGTTTGCCATCTTGGCCTAACAGCAGTGATCGGATGATATTGAAAATATATTCCATATACAGTATCTTAAGATGACAATTGTAAAGGCGAAAATTGCTTTGAAGTCTCCGTAATCTAGTAGATAATGTGTGACTTATTAGACATGAGGCCCAAGGTTGGAAACCCCAGGTCAAACATCTCAAATAAAAGATTAAAAAACAATAGTTCTCTCAGCAAACTTCTGGTAAAAACTCTGAGACAAATAAAATTGCCTTGAAAAGTTTCTCATAAATCTGTCGTTCAGAGTCAGCTTTAAACTTTAGGTCCCGCCACTTCAAGTATGAAATTACACACACACATAAATCGTATTGAGAAGTTAGGTCGTAATCCTAACTAAAGGTTGTAATGATCAATTATGGATGATTGTACGTAACACACGCTTATAGTAAAAATTGTTCGGTTTCTACTTTTAATATATTTTTATGCTTCCACTGTATCCTGACTCAGCATATATCGGTTTATCATATATCGGTGGTACAAAGTCAATGTTTTCCAACAATTTCCATCTTTTTAGAGTTTGAAAAATGTTTATACTTTACGTTCTCTTACAGTGTGCTTTCCTGAGAATACTAGTAAAACTCTTTTTCCTTTTTTTGTCTCTCTCTCTCTCTCTCATTTTTTTTGGATACTGGTTTAGTTAACCCACGCAACCTAAAAACTTGGATTATTGTGCACCTTCAAACAAGCGGGAAAAAAGAAAACGCAGAATTTAAAAGAAAAAAAAATTTTAAAAGGAAATGAATTGATTGAATGACTGAGTGAATGAATGATGTAGAGATACTAGGGAATGGAATAATAAATAATAAAGTTTAGCTTGTGTCGTGTGCCTTTTCTTTTTTTTTTTGCCTTCAATGTAGTTTAGCAGCAGTCCATACCATATTGTTAAAGTTTTTTCCATTTTTCATTTACGTTCTGGAAAAATAATAACGTAGTGGCTACGTTGTTTCAACTTCTTCTTTCTGTACGTTTACAATTACTTTGGCTTTGTTTAGAAAAAATGGATTTTTTTCTTCTATTTAAAGTAAGAGCAGGATATTGTAGTTGTGTAGACTTTAAAGTCTTTGAATAGAAAATTTAAACAAAAATACGTTTAGCAAAGCAGATGGATAGTGTGGCGAATGCTAAGTAAGTTGGTGGGTAAGTTTGTGTTTTCTACTCAGTGCACTATTAAAAGGGATCAACCTTGGGTATTTTCAACTTAGTCCGGTAAAAGACCCCAGACCACACATGTCCAATAAAACGAAACAGAAAAAATATTTCTTTGACGACTTTCTCTCAGCAGTTCTCTGGCAAAAATTCTGGGCGTCAAATAGAATTGCCATGAAAAAGTTTCTCAAAAATCTGTCTTTCGAAGTTGACTTTCAACTGTAAGGCCCGCCATTCATGTATGAAATTAATATACACAGCATTAGTGATGTTGAGAAGCTAAGGTTTTAATCCTGACTAAAGGGTTGTAATGATCAATGTATGTCTGTGGTCAAAGCTCTATAGCCTTGAGATCATTATTAAATTCTACTTCAAACACTGCAAAAGAGCATTTGTTTTCATGGTAATCAGGCTAGGATGATATAAAGAATACTGGTGTATAGGGTTGCAAAGGCTTTAAGAATGGCTTCACATGCCGCTTACGCACCAGTGGGAACCAAAAGATTTTGAAGGATTTTTTTTTGATATACAAACCCTTGCTTTGCAACATTCTTTCTAGATGCTTTAGTGGTTTCAAGGATCGTATCGATTTTCAAAGGATACAAAACGTGTTATGTATCGTGTATGTAAGCTTGTAGTTTTCTTCTGATGATAAACGTTATCTGGAAACAGCTACATAGCATTGCCAGGTCATTGCAGTATTGGGGCATACCTTTTAGTTAGGATTTACTCCTGCCACACCATGCCATGTGTAAGCGTTCTTCTTATCATTAGTGAACGGAGCTACAGTTTCATATGATGTGGTGAAGCTGTTTTCAAGGGCAATTTTTAAACTACCAGAATAGGATTGACTCTCGGTAGTATAGTAAACAATACTACTTATCAAAACATAGCATGCTTTTGATCCACTACACTCTTGTTAAGATACAACTACGAATTCAGCCATGAATATGGGCGTATATCTCATTAGCTATGGATCTACAGTTACATGTCAATTTTACAACAGATTAGTGAGTTTCTGCATGGCATTAGTTGCTCCGAGATTTATGCGACAGTGTCATCTGAAAACGGCAATGTTTTAGAATACATCATAGGTTCTGAATCTTACTTTCAGATTGCAACGTAAATTAAGGGAATGAATTCTGTATTGATTTCTTATGGCTATGGCCATAATCTACTTCCAGAATAGGTGCAGGAAGAGGAATGATCACACTTATTTACATGGGACTCTTGATGGGATTGCGAAAAGGTGTGAACAGGTCAGTACACAGGTTAAAATTAAAATCTCGAAAGCTTTGATTAGAATCAACGCTACCTAATCTTTAAAGTACTCTTATTATGCAAATTCTCCCCTTTTTTTTATCCACATTAAAGAATCATTCAGGCCTAGGCTGGCTTGTATCGGAACAAAAACTTGTTGAACTTAGTTTGTGTTATGTAAAATAGGGTTATAGGATGATGAGTTATTTGGGTAGAGCGGAGGTAGGGATTGTATAAATGGAGTGGATCGGCAGAGGTATCACGCATCGATATGGATTTACTTTACATCAACCGTGCACTAGGGATCTGCACTTTATTTGAAAGTTTGCGAATTCTATTTTATGCTGGTTGAGTTGTTGTGATACTGTGCTTTAGTTGTGTTCTAGCAGTTTGTGGCATATCTTGCAATGCGCAGTTGGTTTTATCAGCACAATTTGTGAAGCCAATTTTAATGAAGCACAACGAGATTATACCTCCCATAGGAAGTCTGCACATGTTTTAAGTATTTGGGATCATTAAGCTACGAATTAAGCCCGGGCGAATTAAGCAAAGCCAACTTAGCCTAACAGCAGTGATGGGATGATCTTGAAAATCGTATTCCATATACAGTACCTTAGAAATGACAATTTGTAGAGGCGTAAATTGCTTTGAAGTCTCCGTAATCTAGTAGGTAAGGTGTTGGCTTATTAGACGTGAGGCCACTGTTCAAACCTCCAGGGGCGGACATGTCCAACCAAATGAAATACGAAAGAAATATTTCTACGGCGACTTGCTCTCAGCAGATTTCGGGCAAAAATTCTGAGAGTAAACCAAACAATTGTCATGAAAAGTTTCTTAAAAATCTGTAGTTTGGAATTGACTTCAAACTAAAGGTCCCATCACTCATGTTTAAAATTAACGCACACAACATAACTGATGTTGAGAAGCTAGGTCGTAATGCTGACTGCAGGGTTGTAATGATAGGTCTCCCACCTCTGTCCTAAGAAAATTAGGTAAATTTTTTGCTTTTAAAGATTTTCAAATGAAATTAAAAGGGAAAAATGTTAAGAAAACTTTAACTGGCCTTAATGCTATTGGTTGTTGCATTCCTAACTACCTATATTTGTTGCATGTCGTTATTCTGTGCATTTAGTAACAACTTATTTTCTGTTTTCTTGTTTTTTTTTTGTTTGTGCTCTTGCCAGGTTTAGTTTCCATTTTAGGTTTCCTTTTTTTAGTTTCTCTAATTAGAAACAAAAAAGTTTTCCAATTAAATGAAAACTACTTGAGTACTGAATGCTATTAAAATAGCAACAACAACACAGTAACCATTGTCCAACATCATTTTAAACAGTATGCAGCTACTACCACCCTGTGTTAGACCAAACTTGTTTGAGCATAAATTTGTGGAGCAGCCATAATAAAAAAAAAGACCATTAAAGCCATATAAGCCAACAAAAATCGTATTAAATGTCTTAAAGTAGTTCATGTACCCAGCACTGCATTGCTCGGGAGAGCGTAAGAGAGAGAGAGAGAGAGGGGATAGTTCCCCTATATAGGAGAGTTTTTTTTTCTTTCGAATGCAATTATTATTATTGCCTGTTGTTATAAACTCCCCCAAACCAATCTAATCTGCAACTATGTTAGCCTGTTCATCATCATTATCAACAACTTTGTCCTTAACATTGTTCATAATAAATTGATAACTTTTCCTTGTTCTCTCTTCCTTTTTCTGCACTGTTTCTGTTTCTGCTTCTGTTCATTTCGTTAAGTTGGCTGCAGCTGCTTGTACTTTTAACTTGAGTGAGTAGGAGAAGGAAATGCTTCATTAGCTTTCACATATTTTTTTGCACGAAATATGCTGCAAAAATATGTAAAATTGTCTAGAGGTTAATACGTCATAAACTTTGCCTATCTATACCTTGTCTTGCTTGCCAACGATCAACTTCATAGAGGACAACGCTTGATGAATGAGGAAATTTTTTTAATAATTATTGATTTCCTTGAACATGAAACATTTTGGAAAATTTAAATTAGATTCACTCGCTCTTTTTGCGTTGTTGTTGTTGTCTTTTAATGATGACGAAAAGAAATCTTACTTTGTTGTTTTATTTCAATCAGTAGAAAATTTTTGTACTTGTGTCTGCTGCAAATACAATGCCAGTTAAAGTATCAATCAGGCAACCTTGTACTCGTTGTGATCAAGAACAAAACAATGCTGAACCCAACATGGCCGATGAGTCTCGAAGTTGACAAGTTTGACATCATCCAACGTTGCTCGTTTTTATCAAGAACAAAGCAATACTGTAGTCACCATGTGTTTGCT
>QOCX01006594.1:0-10874 GCA_005959815.1 Sarcophaga bullata
TAACAATAACAATAACAATAACAATAACAATAACAATAACAATAACAATAACAATAACAATAATAATTTAAACCAAGGTTTGTATGATCGTTTGAATTGGGAGGAGGCGTGCAAATTAGCACAATCGTTCGAGCTAATCAACAAAGAACAAAAAAGCATGCATTCATCGTCGTATGATGTCAACAAAATAAATCATTACCCTCTAAAGCACAAGAAGTATGAAAAATTTACAAAATCTGCATCCAAGCATGCAAGTGGCAATTGTCCGGCTAAGGAATGGACCTGAGTTTCATCGTAAATGGAAATGAAAATAGATACCGGAGCCATCGTGTCCGTTATATCTAATGTAGCCTATGAATTTTATTTTAATAATTTAAATTTAAAAGGTATTACTTTTCCCCCTTCACAAGTTTTAACAGGTAATGCTGTGGAGGTTCTTGGGAGAATATCGGTAACAGTTGCTGGAAAAAGTGATTTAGAATTGGTGGTAGTGAAATCCATCAGACAATTCACGCCTTTAATGGGACGGAATTGGATAGATGTTTTATTTCCTGGATGGCGAAATTTTTTAATGTAACCTTGGATAAGACTAGTGATATTTTATCTATAAAAAACGTCCGCAAAACTAGTACCGTCGTAGTGTGGAAATGTAGCTTTCCGTTCTTTTTTTCTTTTTTTTTTTGTTTTTGATTGTACAAGCCACATTAAAACTAGAACTAGTCTACAGACTTTTCGAATATAATAGAATAAGGATAGGTTTTTAAATAAGAAATTTACAATTGGCTCACTTGCTGTTGACCAGTGCGATGGAGCTTTCTTAAATAATTAAATTATTAATCGTTTTAGCAAAAATAATGTATATTAAAATATGCTGCTGAAGCTTCAGCAATGAATAGAAAAAAGAAATTTAAAAATTACGTTTTTCTTCATTTTACGCCTGCCTTTAATAATGAAATAGAACTATGTTCTGAATAGTATTTGTTTGTATTTCGGTAAAAAAAACTTATTGAATTTTAAAAGTATTTGGAAGTTAACGATTGTTTATAACGTTTTGACCATTTAAAAAACGTTGGCGATATTGACGGTTTCCTTAGAAAATTTGAAAACAAAGCTGGCAATGCTGCATACGCCTTGTGTTACCATATAAATCCAGTATTAGTGTATTGCGAATAATTTTTTTTCCTTCTGTAACACTAAGTAGAACAGGACATGAATTTTGCTTTTTATTTTTGCTATTAAACGAATTAAGCTAAAATTAAATCAAATTAAAAAAACTAAATTTATCAGGTTATGGACGCAGAGCTCTATTGTGTGGAACAACAATATATAACAATAAAAGGAAAAGTGAGAGCTTCAACATTCCAAATAGAAAAATTGGATAAGCGGAATAACATTTTAATTCAGAGAGGATTCCGAAGAATTTGTTATTGAAAAAGTAACGACGATAAAGTAATATCCACCAGGGTTTAAAATGACGAGAAAGCTATAGCATCCATAATTTTAAGTGTCAAGCAAACACAGTTGGGATACATTCGGAATTCCACATGCCATGGGGCATGAAAGAAATTGGAGGAAAAGTGTTTTCCTCGCAGTCCAATTCAAAAGGTGTCTCTCTATAAAAGATTGGTTAACTTCAAATAACGTGGGAATGTGAAATTAAATAAGTACAAAATACATTATTGAAAGAAGTGACATTGACAAAACATGGAAGCTAATTCGATATAACGGAAGGTATTTGGAGGAGGTTCTTGTGAGAATATTGGTGACAGTTGATGAGAAAAGCGATTTGGAATTGGTGGTATTGAAATCCATCAGACAATTCACGCCTTTAATGGGATGGAATTGGATAGATGTTTTATTTCCTGGTTGGCAATTTTTTTTAATGTAACCTTGTGTAAGACAAGTAATATTTTGTCTATAACAAACGTCTACAAAATAGTACCGTGGAAGTGTTGAAAAGTATTTTTCCGTTCTTATTTTTAGATTGTACAGGCCCCATTAAAAGTTTTTCAGCTGATATTTTTGTCAAGCCAAATTCTCAACCAAAATTCTTTAAGGTGCACACATACATAACATACATAATACATAATTGGCCATTACAACCCTTCAGTCAGGATTACGGCCTAGCTTCTCACACCGCTTATGTTGTGTGTGCTAATTTTATACATGAGTGGCGGGACCTACAGTTTAAAGTCGACTCCGAACGACAGATTTTTTTGAGAAACTTTTCATGGCAATTTTATTTACTCTCAGAGTTTTTGCCAGAAATCTGCTGAGAGGAAGTCGCCGAAGAAATATTTTTTTCATATTTCGTTTTTGGTGTCTGACCGGGGATACGAACCCTGGCCTTTCGTCTAATAAGCCAACACACTACCTACTAGACTACGGCGACTTAAGGTGCACACGTTGCCTTTAAATTTAAAAAATTCTATAGAGGCCGAGTTAGATCGAATGTGACGAGTGAATAATAGAGCCCGTCCAAAAAAGTATTTTGGCAACTGCGATTTTTTGTGTCATAAAAAAGATTCTAATATAAGGATCTGTGGAAATTTTAAAGTAACCATAAACCTAGTTATTACTATGGATGTATATCCACTACCGTTAATTGATGATATTCTCACAAGTTTGAAGGGTAAAACGTATTTTTGTATTCTTGATTTGAGTAAGGCTTATTTACAGCCGTCGGTAAATAAAGCATCTCGTGAGTTGTTAACTATCAATACCCATATGGGATGGTTTCAATTTAGCCGTTTACTATTTGGTGTTTCAACTGCACCTATGATCTTTAAAAGCGTGATGGCTCAAATTATGCAAGGCTTAGAAGGCGTTGCTGTATATCTAGATATTTTAGTTTCTGGTAACGATGAAAAAAATTGTAAATTTAAATTTTATAAAGTTTTAATTCAAATCAATTAGAATAAATGTAAACTTTTGGTAAATACTATTGAGTATTTGGGTCATAATATTACCCCTGAAGGTATAAAACCTTCAAATTCTAAAATGGAGGCTATAATACGAGCACCTGAACCAAGTAATATTGACCAACTTCAAAGTTTTTTAAGTTAATTAATTATTATTCCCAATTTTTGCCAAATAGTGCTACAGTCTTAGCACCTTTGTATAAATTATCGCCTAAAGACGTAAAATGGAGTTGGGATAAAGTATGCATCCTGGCTTTTCAAAGCTGTAAAAAGTTATTACGCAACAACAATTAGTTTGCTCATTTCGATCCAAATAAACCTATTGTAATTGCGTCTGACGCGTCCCCATACGGTGTTGGTGCCATTTTAAGTGTAGTTGTTGATGGTCAGGAGAGGCCGTGCTACATGGTTTCATCTACTTTAAGTAAAGCAGAAAATAATTATTCTCATATCCATAGAGAGGCCTTAGCGGTGGTATTTGCAACCTGCAAATTTCATAAGTTTGTTTATGGTTATAATTTTACGGTATGCACCGACCACCAACCACTTGAAAAACTTTTAGGTGCCCAAAAAGCTTTATCTAATATTGTCTCTGTTGGTTTTCGTAGATGGATTTTATTTTTTATCAAATTATAATTGTAAAATTAAAAATCGCTCTGGTTCGAAACAAAAAAAATGTATGCGTTATCACGTCTACCTCTAAAGGGTGAAACTAATGTTAGTAATTTAAATATACATTTTTTGAACTTCGTCAATGAAGCGCCAATTTCCCTGGAGGGTATTGTCCTTTATTCTGAAAAGGACACTACAATTCGGAAGGGTATGGAATTAGTTCAAAATAATAGTTGGTCAAAAGAAATGAAATCAAATAGTCTACTAATTCCATATAATAATATAAAAATTTCTTTAGAAATTAAGGAGAATTGTTTATTTTATGGAAATCGTTTAGTTATAAACACAATTTTAAGGGATAATGTTTTATCGTTGCTACGCGATACTCATATTGGGATCTTTCGTATGAAGTCCTTAGTTCGTGCTTCGGTTTGATGACCTTCCATTGATAAAAGTATTGAGGCTTATGTTTCAAATTGTCCGTCGTGTCGAAAAACTCAAAACAAGACAAAAGATTGCCCAAATATCACGTGGCCTCCAACTTCTTTTCCGTTTGAACGCATTCATGCTGATTTGTTTGGTTTTTTAATAGTTTTTGATGATTTTTCTAAATGCATTGATATATAAATTTTATATAAAACAATGGTGGTTATTGAAAAATTAAAATTTTTAAATTCAAATTTTGGATTTTGCTCTACGCTAGTAGGCTATAATGGACCGCAATTCCGATGTGAGGAAATTAAATTATTTTTAATATCAAACGGAACAATTCAGCTTTTTAGTCCTGCTTATCATCCCACCAGTATTGCTTTGGCAAAAAGAGGTGTTCAAACCGTTAAAAATAGTTTGAAATCGAACTTTCTATCTAAGAAGTCAAATAAGCTTTCTGTCCAAAACGTCGCGTTAAACTTGCAATTAAAATTTTGTTTACTGTATTTTTGTAATTTTTTATAAACTTAAAATCTAAAAAGGTGAATAATGTAGTGTGGACTAGAGTAAAATATAAATAATCATATTTAAATTAACCTATGTTAATGATCATTATAAAATGTGTACATAAATAAAAAAATGTAAATATGTACGTCATTGATATATATTAAAAATACCAGTTTGTCAATACAGACATATTTATAACGGTATTTAAATTCTTACACTAAAGATAACTGTTACAATTAGCTCTTAAGATTTCTTTTGTAATTGATTTGGATTATTCAATAAAGAACTTGTGATGAATACACAACGTTTTCTTCAAGGTTTTCTATACAGTTTCTTTTTTTTTCAGGCACTCACATTGTTATTGTATCACTTGAAGTAGTTTCTATTAAACTTTGCCTTAATAATTAATTTCTCAACTTTTATTTTCCTTCTTTTCGTTGGAGTTTAGTTCTTACAATTCTTTAGACACACTTTTACAACACAGTCTCTGTAGTTTGATCCGCCAAAATGTAGGGTTTTACTGAAATTTGATGTTTTAAATAATTTTAAAGAAAAAGTTAAATTTTGTTGATTATTTTAAAGCGAGTAGTCACTGTTTAGCCGAAAGTCCATACCAAACGTTTAATGTGACCTTGCGTTACATACACACAATGCGTTATATGCGGCAGGTTTTTTGTTTTGATCAGCTGTTGTGGTAACACAAATTAGCAAATAAGAAGTTTTGGGAAAAGTGGAAAATTAAATTGTGTTTTTAAAAAAATTTATGACATTAATTACATGTTTATGAGCATGAAAAGAACACAAGACGAGTGTTTCCAGTTAAATTATCCTCCGTTACTTTTGTTTACAAATTAATAAATTCAAAAGCGATGGCACTCAGTACATAAAAACAATCGATAACTAGTACACAAATTTTGTTCATGTAAGAAATGTGTTAAAAAATGTATTTTACTCTTAAATAAGTAGCAAACTTAATTATGAAATATGTTCTTATTAATCTTTTTATATCTTTATTTTGTGTTATTTTCGTTTTTGATATTATTCGGCACTCTGTTGAATAGTTGTAGTCCCTTGTAGAACATTAAGCGCTGCATTGTTATTGTTGTTTCTTGAATTCTGAAGTTTTCGTTGTATCTTAGATGGTACAGTTGCGATTCTCCGACATCTATTATATATTGCGGCCCATTACCATTTCTAATTTACCAAAAACAAAGTTGAAAGTGTTTGCAACATTTGTTCAAAATTTAACCGTTTTAACTAGTACATCTTAATATAATTCGCATTGCTTTATTCTGCAATTTTGCATTCTATTACTTTATTGATTTGTGCATCATGAATTATAAGGAATCGTTTCTTTTCTTGTAGCCTATCTTCTATTTGTCAAATATAACTCAAACCATTTTAACTCAATTGAACTGAAATTTTTGCAGTAGTATATATTAAAACAATCGTTTAAAACGCTATCTTAAAATCTAGAAAATTTTTTACGATTTTCATATTCCTTCTTTCATCTGTTGTCATGAATTTAACTGTTGTTTCACAAGAAATTTGTTTAGAAATCCAAATTGAAATTTAGTTAGTAGAGCATTCGATTCCATGCATTGCTCAAGTTGTTCTATTATTTCTTATTTATTTCAATGTATTTATTGGGCTATAATATTCTCACAATTTTGTTCCTGTAATCTTTTCGGTTGGTGTTATTATTGATTCTTTCCAACTGTCTGGAACAAAATGATTTACTTCTTTCAGTAGACTTTCAAAACTGTAGAATTTACCTCCGCCTGGAGAAGGGGTTGTTAGCGCCATCAATTGTATGTGGATTTGTTACGGTTGGTAGCTCGATTACAGTTGATCAAAAGAAGAGAACGGCTTGGCTATCATGCAAACAGGTAGTGTTGACAGAATAGAACAGCTGATATTATTTGTTCATGATATTAAAATAAATTACAAGGCGAATTCATAGAAGGTGGCCTTAATAAGCCAGCTGTGGTGTATCTTCGTTTTTTGGTTTTTTGTGTATTTTGCTTCGATAATCAATTTCGTATTCATAAACCCTCATACGTACCGCATGTAGTCCTTAACGATACGAACTAGAAATTCTTCAGGATTACTTTTCAAAGCCAATATATTAAAATTTTGCAAGATGATTAAAATATTTAAGCCTTAAAGCTAAATGCATATATCTTTTAATCTACAACTAGATTTACTATATTAATATTTATTTTAGGACGAGTGGATGAATACCAAAAAAAAAAAAAAAAAAAAAAAAAAAAAAAAAAAAAAAAACCGGATTCGTCTCTCCAACTAGGTGCCTAAACTATGGCAAGTAAAGAAATAACATTTGCCGCTGCCATTTTCTCGCATGACCATAAAAATGTGTGTGAAGTTAAATTCGAATTTGAAAATCCAAGACGCAATCCAAAAAATTTTAGCAACGCCACATTTGTCCTTTAACAGAGCAAAATGGCTCTTAACAGAACAAAATTTACCCTTAACCAGAGCACTGTTAAACTGTTTAACAGTGAAAATAAGACTATTGACAAGAAGTTTAATCTCCATTATGATCATTATTATTTGGTAAACAATAATATTGAAATGAAAAGGATGGTTGGTGGGATGGAGGACGGAATTATTCTAGCTATCCCACTACCACCGTTGGAAAGAGGACACTCTGGACTACATGTACATATAGTTGTATGGTGTACTATTTCTTATATCTTCCAAAATGGCCACTGATCTAGAGAATTTTCATACGATTTTGGTCGAAAATCGATTTTTTTAAAATTGAATATCTCGACTCACAAAATTATTCAGCTATCCCACTACCATCCGTTGGAAAAGGGACACTCTGGACTAATATGTACATATAGTCTGTATGGTGTACTATTCTTATATCTTCCAAAATGGCCACTGATTAGAGAATTTTATACGATTTTGGTCGAAAATCGATTTTTAAAATTGAATATCTCGACTCACAAAATTATTTCAGCTATCCCACTACCACCGTTGAAGAGGACACTCTGGACTATCATGTACATAATAGTCCTGTATGGTGTACATTTCTTATATCATTCCCAAATGGCACTTCATTCATTTCCGTTTCCTTAAGAACAAAACAAAGCGATTGTTTTTCTACACGTGTTACATTTCTCTTCAAATTTCTTTGCTCATTATTTTTCACGACCACTCTTTACCACCACAGCTAACTTACCACCAGTCGTCATGGATTGTAACGAAACCGAATCCCCCCCCCCCACCGGCAGAGAAAAAATCCAGAGAAGTATGAATCTAATCCAAGAGAAAATACCTGCTGCCTTAGAAATAATCCGGGATTTAACACCACCTACCCATGTCAGGTAAAAATCAATTGAAAAAACAGTGTTTAATTTAATTTTTTCCATTTAATTAAATATATAACACATACGCAAACACATACGTCATATCTATATACATGCTATATAATATAGTCATCGTATAATGATGAAGTTAATACGAGTGAATTATTTTAGCGCAGTAACATTATTGAGGGCTTTGATGTTAGGCCAATATACATTCATTCGGATTTTTCTAATAATTGGCTGATGCAGCCTCGATCATAAAGCAAATATATTTTGTATAGAACCTACAGGCGTTGAAACTATGGAAAAGTTTAAAACATACAAGAAAGCATTATAATTAAGGATAATATACGAATTAGACTTATAAAATGCAAAAATCTTTGACATAAAATAAACCAGTCGTGATAAACTGAGCTATTAATGCGAAATTATTTAAGCAAATGCTTGATAGCAAATTCTAAGGCTAAAAATTTATTTTTGGAGAAATAGTGAAGAAAATACATTTTAAAAGCTTTTCTCCATAATGGTACTTATTTTCTCTTAATAAACCTCTGACAAACGCTTAAAAATTTATTAAATTTTAATAATTTTTTTATTTATTTATTTATTTATTAATGATATTGTATTATTAAATAATGAACAAAGAACAAAATGACAAAAGGAAATTTGTATATAAACTAAAATAATTAACGGATGCTTTAGTTTATTAAATGAAAATTAAATGGACTTACCTGATATGTCGCTGTAGAGAGCTAGCATCCTTATAACTTTTTAAACAATTATAACGTGGACATTGATAACGGCCATCGGCATTGATAAATTTAAATAAATCCGAAAATTTCAATTCATACCAATAGTCGCGTATCAGTGACTGAGGGGGTGGTGGCGGCGGTGATGTTTGACAATTTGAATTGCCAGCATTTGATAAAGATGATGATGAACAGCTGCTTGCACCACAGGCTAAAATTATACAGGCATGACACAAAAAAAGATAGGCAAAGAAAAAAAAAAAAAGAAAATAAAACATATTATTTAGACTTTTGGAATGCATTTACACATATAAAATATAATTTTATATTTATGTATATAAAAAGGCATTTTTATTATAAATTTATAAATATTAAAAAAATAAAATATTTTTTGTTTATTTTGTTGTGTTTAAGGAAGAAAATAATTTTAAGGTTTTTGTTGATTTTTTTAGTAATAGCAAACGTTTTCGTTTTTTTAATCATTTATATATTAAAAAATATGCATTTTTAGCATTTTGAAAAGCATTAAAAAAACATTTTTTTTTTTTAGAAAATAAAATATGAAAAAAAAATTAAACAAAACAAAATAAATATGAAAAGTTATTTAATAAATATTATTAAAAAAAATTTAATTAATGAGAATTTACATTATTGATTGAGTTTGATTTTTTTAGAGATATTTGTTTTAGTTTTGGTGGTGTTGTTGGTGAAATTTTATTTAGAGGTGTTGCTGACATTGGTTGTATGGTATTGAGTATTTATTGGCGCAATATAGAGCAATAGGCAGGCTACTCTAGATTTTCTTTATGGTTTTTAAACTTTTTTTTTTTTTTTGTTTGGCAAGCGAGCGTTTTGTTTTTAATAAGCTTAAGTTTTGGTTTTAAAAAGCTAAATATGGCTGATTGATTATTAGAATTATGGGCAAGAATGGTGAAGCAATATGATGATGTTGATAATGACGATGATTATATATGTGTGGTGGTGGTGGTTGGAGGTGATGTTAACTTTAATTGCTGGCACAGGAAGTATTAATAATTTCTGTTTTGCCCTTAATCATTCATTCATTACTCATCCTAATAATTTGTTTTGATCTGCAAATAAATAATCTATGAGAAGGAAAAGAGTACATCATAACGAATATAGAAAACAAACAAAAAAAAAAAACACTGACACAAACCTACTTAATATAATATGCTTAAATTTAGGCATTGCATATATAACCTAATGAATGAAAATATTTACATTAAAAAAATCAGTTTATTCTCAAAATAGATTTATTCAAAAGTACAAAAATATATCATATAATATAATATAAATGTATATATATATATATAGTTATTAGCTGACATTGGAATGTATGTATATATTGTATATATATAAGTTAAAAATAGTTCTTAATAATAATTTTTTAAAAAAATGTTATTGATTATAATTAAACTCTTATTTAATGTAATAAATTATAATTACCAATAAATAAATAAGTTAATATAGTATATTTTAAAAATTAGCGGTCATATTCATAGCACTTGTAAGTATTTTTAATAAGATTGTATTAGAAACTTAAGAAAAATCTCAGATATGCTTATGAATATGCTAGCCAAACACATATTTCTAATAATTCCATACACAGTAACATTAAACATTTTCTGGATTTAAATTAATTTCTGTTTTATTTAATATTCCTACTTAGAGATTTCTGGTTTCTCTAAATTAAAAAGATTTCACTACCTTTGAAACAGAGGTTCGTTTAAATTTAAAACTTTGTGTCTTTCAAAATACGAATTTTAATAAATCGAATACAAATTGCACTAAAAAAATTTAAAATAATTTAGCATTATTGTCCAAAACATAGGCCAAAACAAAGACAAAATCAACTATTCGATTTGGCTTAAACATTACAGCACAAGTTATCTGTATCAAAACCATTATTTTCTTTACTCTTAGTTTGTTAGAGTGGTTAAATTGCAGACTTTATTTAAAAGATAATTTAACCATTGAACGTATAGAATGAAATATTATATAAGTTGCAAATAGTATTTTAATTATTACGAGAAGAATAACTAAAAACTTTATGCCTAATATGTAGAAATGTAATTCAGGTTCGATTGTCATATATAATCGAAAAGTTTTAAAATTTCAAAAACAAATTTTCGAATTGAAAATTATTCCGTTTTTTTTCTTATTAATTTTTCTTAATTTATTTTCTACTGTTCCATACCCTGTCGTTTTGTATTTTATTTTAATTTTGTTAAAAAAAAAAACTGTCATAATTAACTGTCACATAGTAACTAACAGTACGTAGATATCATTTCGAAAAT
>QOCX01006596.1:0-11146 GCA_005959815.1 Sarcophaga bullata
AAGACTGATCTGTAAATTTATTCAACATTGCTTTTTTTTCCTTTTCTGAAGCTTAGTTTGATTGTTCGCAGTGCACTGTTCAATCTTAGTATTGGCGTTGCTTTTGACATTAGTATCCCCTCTAAAACTGCCAAAACTGTTTGTATTAAACTTGTAGGTCTGCATGATCAGTATGCAAATGCGCATCAGATATTGTTTCAGTGTAAAAACCGACCGTATCATTTACACTCACAGAGTCTATATGATTAACATACTGCCTAGGTAGAGCATCGCAACAAAGTTTTTTTCCCAGATTTAAAAAAGGAAAAATTCTTTTATAAATCTCCTTATTTTCGTATTTGGATTATTCTCCGACAAAGAGAACGACAAGGATTGATGGTCAGTGAAAATATAAAGTTTTTTACGCCATAAAGTTAATTCCTTAATTTTGAAACGCTCAAACAGGAGCTAAAAAAATTCGCTCATTAATCGCGTAGTTTTGCTCTGTAGAAGATGGAGAACGCGAAATCATTAGGATTGGCTTGTCGATTTGCGAGAGTACAGCTAAAAAAATCTCAAAGTGCACAGACATACATACATAATTGGCCATTAGAATCCGTCAGTCAGGATTACGGCCTAGCTTCTCATACCCCTTATGTTGCATATGTTAATTGTATACATGAGTGGCGGGACTTACAGTTTAAAGTCGACTCCGAACGACAGATTTTTGAGAAAATTTTTAATGGCAATTTTATTACCGTTAGAGTTTTTGCCAGAAATCTGCTGAGAGGAAGTCGCCGAAGAAATATTTCTTCATATTTTCGTTTTGATGTCTGACCGGGAATAGAGTTCATGGAGTTAACAATGTCGGATTTTCGAAAACAACAAACCCCAAAAACTCCACCGATTTTTTTGTTCGTCTTAAAGTATTTTCAAGATACGGTCGATATCAGTAGATGTTTTTTAGGCGGAAGGTGAAAAAAAAAATAATATCGTTGTAACATGTCACGTTTTCCCAATTTCGGAACATCATCAATGGCACGTTGCACTTTTAAGAACAAAAGGTAGTCTGCAAAATTCGATCTTTTCTGTAATTAATGCCAAATTCCGTTTTTTCCCTGACTTTATCCACTTAATTAACTGATAAAATCCTGCTTTCAAATCCAAAGTAGTACAAAATTAGATTTTCCTAAATTTGCGGAAATAGTTATCCTGTCTGGTAATGGAGAGCGATCATTTGCAGTTTTCGAGTCTAGCTTTCTAAAGCCGCTTTTTTGGTTTACCAGGTTCATCGAGCCGTTTTTTGTTCACAATCTCTGTATATGAGGTGATTACATGGAGATCGGGATTGTCTAGTAATACTATTTTTCAACAATTCGGAAATTTTCTTTTTCACAAACTCTTTAATTGCCAGCGGATACGAATATGCTCTTGAGTAGGCTGTACCTTGATCATGCGTTCTTATTGTAGAAGTGACATTAGTGACAAATGGAAGAGCTTCAACAGGATTAGCGAAAACATGTTTAATGCCTGAAGTTTCATTCTTTTCGAGTTTATTTAATGCGAGCATTACGAGCATTTTATGGATCTTTGCTGTCCCACACATTTTGAACTTAGCTTGACTACTCTTCTTTCAACGGTCCATGTATTTATTGTCCAAGTTTGAAAATCTTCTATTCTATGAGCAAAGTTTGGAAAATATTTTTCGAATTTTTGTAGAATTCGAACATTTTCCATAGTTGACGTACATTTTTATATTTTTGGTTTGTTTTTTTAAAAATAAATAAAAAAAAAAAAAATAAAAAATAAAAACAACAAAAAAATAAATAAAAAAACAAAACTAGTTAGATTTTGTACTGATTTTGCAAAATCTAAAGCTAAGTTTTAATTACTTAAATTATATTATATTGAATTTTTTTAACAATTTTATGAAAATTTGAATTAATATGGAATTGCTCAGGAAAACTTCCTATAAATTCTTTAAACTTGAAAAGTGATAAAAAAAATATATTTCTATAAGGTCCTGTAAAATTTTGTGGCACATTTGTAAATTATAATAAGGAGAAAACAATAAAACACATAAATATGAAGGAAAAGGAAACGACACTGCGCCAATTTGCTGTGTGCTTTACACTTAACCAAAGTACGTTGTGTTATTGAAGTAAATGTATGTATGTAACTAATTTGGTACGGAACATAAATTTTTATTATAGCAGACAACGCAAAGCAGACCAATTTCAGGGTATATTCAATTCACAATTTTACATACAACATCACTCACAACTAAATATTGTGCATGAATGAACTTAAAAAACACGGATGGTGATATAATGGTTTAAAGCAGTCAATTTTCCAATTATTAATAACATAATTTTGTATTTTTTTTTCCACACTAAAAAGTTTTTGTTTTTAAGAAGGTATTGACATTTATGTATTCTTAAGAATTCTATGCTTGAGGCTTAAGAGCAACTTTGAGATAATAACGATGAGATAAAAAATACTCCGTAGTTAGCAAAATGCTAATAGTTACTTAGCGTTGAAGATAAACAATGTAGTGAAGAAACATATTTGTAAAAACGTCTGACAAAATAAATAAAAATTGTTTTCTGTACATATTCAACAGCATATTCATTATTTTGTGTATAAAATTCCATACAAACGATTTATAATTCCTTATAAAACGAAAACATAAATATTATACAAGTTAAAATGACAGTTTGGGACGAGTTAGTTAATAGTACCGACTCTATGCATTATTTATTCAAATTATAATTTATATATTCATTGTTCCAAACGAAACCCAAGCATTGCTTAGTGCAAGCGTAATTATAATAAATTAAACCCATCATCCGGATCCTAAATTCTTATCTCAAGGGAGCGAGAGAACCAAATATAATTGCAGATCTCCCATGAATGAGTCGCTTTTAAAAATTAGCTTCTTCTTCCAATGTTGGCCAATACAACCCTTCAGTCAGTATTACGGCCTAGTTCCACACACCACTTATGTTGTGTGTGTTAATTTTATAAATGAGTGGCGGGACCTACAGTTTAAAGTCGACTCCGAACGACAGATTTTTGAGAAACCTTACATGGCAATTTTATTTACTACTAGACTTTCTGCCAGAAATCTGCTGAGAGAAACCGGTGAAGAAAATTTTTTTCATATTTCGTTTTTGATATCTGACCGGGGATTCGAACTCTGGCCTTTCTTATAATAAGCCAACACACTACCTAATAGACAAGGCGACTGTTAATGTTCATTTGTTCAAATTAAATTCGTTGCCTCATGCTAGTCCTTATACGAATTGTAACAAAACAACCATCTATAATGTTTATATGATTAAAGCAAGTTTGTAGTTCTAAAGAGGGATTACCATTTTATAGCACAATTGTGCAAAGAGAATTCACACACATTGCTTATGCTCATTTATTTAGTCGTCGATCAGACTGCGGCGAGTGAACATGTTGGCGGATGCTGTGACATTTTTTTTCAGGTTTACACTCAAAAAATATTTTAAATATAAATATTTAAAAATGCTTTTATTAAAATCCAATGTCTTATATGTTCTTAAATGAGATTTTAAAACATTTAAATGATAAGGAAATGGAACAGATTTTTTGTAGACATAAAACAATTTTTTTGGACAAATTAAAAGGTTTGTTATTAGTAGGTGGGGAAATTTATGAATCAAATGTAGTTCCCACCAAATATCTAAAAAGCATTCCCTAATTTTTGAGTAAAAAATGTACAACTGTATGCATGTTGATGAAATGAAAATCAAAATAGCGTATATTACTAACATTTTTCTTTGACAGTAAATAAATAAATTCTCTCCATTTATTTTCCTCTCACTCACTAATACACGACCAAAAAATAACCGTATAAATCTGAATATATAATTTCAAGAAATAGTTGGTCCATTTGACTCAAATGAAGTGTTTTAAAGAGACGGCAAATGCTGTATATAACTGAGACAACAAACAAAAACATGTATTATAAAAATGAATAAAACTTAACAAAGAATCTCAAACAAGTGTCTGTACATCCCAGATAGAGCATGTACATACGACTAGATGTCGGCACAGAGAGAGCATGAAAAAATTTAAGTGTATTTGCGAGAGGCGAGTATATAACGCAGAGGAAAATTGTTAATAGTATTTTCAAGAGTAACCTAATAATATTTATATGCAGTGGAAGATATAGAAAAATGTACAGCGCCAAATCCGTAAGAGTGCGTATTTAGCTTGACAAATATTCTTCCAAAAAGGATTTTAGTGAATCTCATTGGAAAATAGTGAATCCTACTGTAATATTTTTTTGGGTGTATAATTGAAACATGAAAAAAGCGATATGAACCTTCTCCTTCTCCTGACAAGCAACTGAATGCAATTTTACGCTCTTTTTAACGAACATTGTTGGTGTGCGCGTCCTACGTGTGTAAAGCATTCCTTAGAATTCGTGTTGATTTCACAAACTTTAAGATTTTACGTTTTCACTAATTATTCGATTCGATGTTATTTGAAAGTGAGTTCGATATATTATATATATTTATATATAATATTTTTTTGGGCTTAAAAAGAAAATTTGTGTTAAACAGTACAGTTATGTTTGCCTTCAGTACAGTTTATGTTTCCAAAGAGAAAAAAAAAACTTTATGAAAAAGCGGACATCTAGTGGGTAGTGTACAGGACTATTAGCTGCGGGTCATATTTTTTGGTTCCACCAGAAGACTACGCCGAGCATGTGGTCGTATATAATTGATATATATTTGTAATTGTTCGCTCGACCAAAAAAGATATCACTCTTCTATACAAAGATTATTAGAAAATAATTACTCGCAAAAAAAGAGAATTTGTTTCAAAGTCTTGCTTCCAAATTTAATGTAATGCGGAAAGAGGTACGTTCCTCAAACTATTCAAAAACATTTTAAAGTGTTCACTTCTAACAAAGCAAAGATTGTTGAAATCAACTTCCAAACATTTTGATGCAATATTTGAAGAATACTAGAACAAAATTGTTATGTTGGCACAGTACTGATGATAAAAAATATTATAAGTTTGACAACACAGGAAGATAAATTCTGTTTGAAAAATTTTGTTACTACTTTCTATAATGAGCATTCGTGGTGATACTGTCATATATTAGGGGCGAATTCAATTTCAATTTATGGATGAAACGGGAAAATTTGAAATACTGTCACGAATTCGAGGCGAATTCAATTCAATTCATAAATGAAATGGATAATTTCTGTATTCAAAAAAATCAATCCACTTTAATGTATCATAAAATTGATTGTTTTTGGTCAATTAATCGTTTAGAAAGATAATTTAAACATACCGCAGATATAGTAAAACAGTGGCTTCTAATATCCCTAAAAACTGCATACGTCTCTCACAACATTTGAACTCATTTCCATTGAGTATCTGTGGAAATTAATGCAAAGAAAAATCAAAACCATCAAGTATTTTCAAAATATGTGATGAGGTAGAAATGGAAAAATTTAGCTCGATAATAAAATAAAAAACTTTATCATAGTGTGCCAAAAAAATTGTCGTAGTATTTCATTTCGCTGTTATTATCAGGAACTTACTTTAATTCATATTTTGTGACTAAAAAATGTATAGGTTTTTAGAATTTTTCATTTAAGGGCCATTAAGCTAAGTTTTTGTACGCAGACTTTTAATGCTTTTTTACTCAATTTTTTACTCACATTTTTCCATGAGCTTAACAGTGCTTGTATATAAGAGAGTAAGTGTTGCATAGTATTGAAAGAAAAAATCGAAACTAAATGTATATATACTAACATCTACATATACGTTCACATGCATGATATAAATATACCTTTTTTCCTGTATCTATCCCTATATTGAAACTAAACACGACCTTTTTCATTCTTATGGGTTAAATATGTTATTAAAATAACATTTTCAGATATTTTCTTTCCATAATCGGTCTGCATTAGGTTGATTTAGATAAAAAACCCCAAACCGTTTAAACCATTGTAAGAATATAGAATTTAATGTCAGCAAACTACGCAAAAAGGTACATTTTTGGGAATAATTTTGGACATAAATGATAGTAGCAGCTACCACCATAATGTGTGTACAAAAGGGTACAATATTGTTAAGGATGATCGTAATGTAAAATATCTTCAATATCATGTACATATTTATGCGGTTGCTGTTCATTTTTTTTTCTGACATTTCCNTACAAAAGGGTACAATATTATTAAGGATAATCGTAATGTAAAATACCTTCAATATCATGTACATATTTATGTTGCTGCTGTTCATTTTTTTCTGACATTTCCCAAGCGCTGGTTAGAGAATTTCCATTGAGAATTAGTATCGAATTGAATTGAATCTATTACAAAATGTTAGATACGGTTTTAAACCCAATATCAGCTAGCCGTGTAGTTTTTCCTGACTGTTAGGATTCAGTATTAGATTCAAGTCTGAATCCTCTTAATTTAAATCGCTCAGACTTATGAAGAATAAAATAAAAAAGAGGAGGATAGATCACATTCAAGGCGCTGACTGCTGAAAATCGAATAGACCCCACTGTTCGGAATATCGTAAGTATAAATAGTGAAGTTATCATAGTCTACTAGTTAAAGTGTTGGCTTATAAGACGTCATGCCATCAAAAAAAAAAAAAAAAAAAAAAAAAAAAAAAAAAAAAATATTTCTTCGGTGACTTCTTCTCAGTAGATTTCTGGCAAAAACTCTGAGAATTAATAAAATTGTCCTGAAAAATTTCTGAAAAATCTTCCGTGCAGAGTCGATTTTAAAGTGTATAAATTAACACAAACAACATCAGTCGTTTGAGCAGTTAGATCGTAACCCTGACTGTAATGACCCATTATGTATAAATGTATGCATATAAAATAGGTTGAAAACCAGTTTTAGTGAGTTAGATGGAGTACAATATTTTCAATCTATGCCTGCAGAGAATTGGGATTATTTCGATCAAGCAGTAAAAGCTGATACAAATTCACTTTTCCTTTTACGTATTCTTTCTAGTAGTTTAACTTTGTGGTAGTTTAACTTAAAAGTGACCGAAGCCTTTATAATATTAAAATGTCAGATTTTAAGGATTTAGTTTTCGGCGGTAAAAGATAAACTAAATTCGTCTGCACGTTTGCAGATTAAATTAAATTTAATTTTTTTTATTGTGTTGATTCCTGGTTTTTATCACATCCACTATAATAAGCGTAACCAGGAGAATTGAAAACTATTCCCTACGTGTACGATGTACGTGTTTGTAAAGCCACCAGAATATGTCCTTATTTTTATAGTACACGCAATATTTTGTTATACTATTTTCAGTGTTCATTATAATTCTGTCACATTCACATGTTTTCCTAGAAAAAATATGTTTAATATTAAACTGGGTGGAAAATATTTCTTTACGCCTATTTTCCGTATACTATAATAATACGCACACAAATAAAATTGAATTACTGAAATTGCAAGCCATAGGGGCAGACATTCAAAAAATGTCCAATAATACTGTCTTATCAAAAATATCACAAAAACTGGGGATATTAGAAGATAACCCCGACCAAAAATTACTACTAGAACCCCAAATCGTATAATAATTGCTAATGCTAGGAAGAATCCCTTCATAATGTCGTCAGAAATACAGAAACTTCGTATGGTAAAACGCAACAATATTAATTTTAATAAAACCCATTCGTTGCATACTAAAACAAGCACTTAAATTGGTTGCAGGCGCAAATTAAACCTATGCTATAAAAAAATATTCTTGTTATTCGCCTCTCTTTTTATAATATAAATATGAACTAAATAACTAACATTATTAAGAACTCAACTTTTTAAGAACAACGTTCAATCGAAACATAGAGAAGTCGTATAATAACAGGACCAGCTACATATAGCATATTCTCAGTTCGATATTAAAAAAGGTTCCATGTGGATCAGCATTTAATCAAATATATTGTGTAGATTCATTTATTTCATTCGCTCATAAAAACTTGTGTAAAATAGATTTTTGTGTTATCATTATCATTAATGATGATTAGTAAAGGATCATTTTGTGTGGCGAAAAATAATATAAAAGCAATGCAATATGCTCAATGAAAAAGTTAACAATCAATTACATACATATACATATGATTACAATTCGTGACAATTTAAAATTAATCAGTCAAAGACAAATAATTGAAAAAAGTAAACTTTATTAATTGCCAATAAAACTCTACACAGATAAGCTGCGCAGTTCACGAAATACACTGAGTATTCAATAAACATTTAGCCTCTATTGATTTGGAAACAACTTATAAAGCAATTTTTGCCTGTTAGTAGCAGCATTAGGTAATTGCTAGAATTAATTTATAATCTGCATTCACAAATCCGGGAAATTTTCCACGCCTGAAAATTTTGGAACCTGGTGCATTTTTAAAATTCAATATCGTTGTCATGTCCAATTGTTATATGAATCAGAGGCCTGGTTATAAATAAAAATAATAAAGTACAACTACAAATCTCCACTGATAGGTAGAATTGCAATGCAATTTACTTTTGAATAACAAATAATTTCGATAGGAATCAATTCCGAATGATATTTCTCGATAACAACACATCGTTTTTGATATTGCCTCAGGCAAAAACACGAAAGCAAATATAAAAATGCATTAAAGTTTCGCAAATTTGTCGTTCGGAGCAGTAGGTTCGCTACTTATCGATGCAATATAATATGAAAAAAAACACTGTTTTATTAAGAATTAAAGATATTAGAATAAGAAAGGAGAGAATAAATAAATAAACTTTACTGAAACATATTTTGGTTTACTTGCTACGTTTGATCAGCAAGTTCAGATTTCTTGTTCTTTCGTAACAAAACAGAAATTTCCGCATATTGGTAAATGTAATCGGTGAATGATTGCTGAAAAAGCGTGTAACAATCCACAAAATTAATAGTTTTAGATCGATTTACGATTGTGGAGCGAGCGGTGAAGTTTTGTCGAAAAATAAGGTCCACCAAGCATGTTACCGTGTATGACGGACATGATAAGAGATTCTATGGCCTAGAAATTCGGGATATGAATCTAGACGATAGGCAAGAGAGCGTCAAACCTGTTGATCACAGTGGGTTCAGTTAATAAGCATCATTTTTAAATTAAAATTCTTCGTCAAATAATATGAGGGTGGTGAATTTATAAAAACGTCATTGGGCACTAACATTACATCAAGACTTGAGAACTATTTTCATTTAAATTATTTCAAATTTTCATATTTTTATGACATTTTAATATTTAAATGTGTGACGGAAAAAAAACAAACTTCGATCAGAAAACACATGACAGTGGATCCTAAGTGAATAGCAAATGTAGTGTATGATTTAGAGTCTTTGTGTATTGTGAATCCTGTTAAGTATACAGGATGCACATCTACGAGATGCTTACATACTTGGGATGAAATGTGCAGAAGGACAGTTATTATTAAAAAATTGTTTTCCTGTGTTTGGTATTATTTTTATGGTTTCGTTTGTTTGAAATTTATATAACCGTAAAGTATTTAACTTTCTTTTCTGTTGTAAGTTACAACTTGTAAAAGTTATAGTGTTGCAAGGAGAAGGAGAAGTATAAAGTTTTGTGTGGCTTTGTACATCCTGATTATTGTAACTAGACGCATAACAAAGTGCGGAATATTGAATGTAATGTTCTCCATTTCAGTTATTTAATTCCTCTTTTTCTTTTCCATTATTTTCCTTCATTCTTAATTTTTTGTTATTTAAGCGACTCTACGCAATTTTACATAACTAGCTTAGGACAGACGTGATACCTACCTATGTTTATACCAGAGGAGACACGAACAATCAAACCTTCTCTAATTGACGTTTTTATACAAACATTCGTACTTGCACCGTAAAACTAAATCACAAGAAAATGCGATGTTGGTCTTGAGGTACATATCAGGATCAGAAATACAGTAATTAATTGAGTGATTTCAGTCAGCTAAAACATTATTTAAAAATTGCGTACAGCTTTCTAAGGGTATTCTATGGAATTGAAATATGAATTTTCAAAGACAGCATTCAAACAATATACACGTTAGAAAACATTTACAGTTGTGATGGTGTAAAGGCAATGATGATAAATGATAATATGGAAAGCATAATACCAATTGTGACAACTTGTAAAGCATGTAAGTAAAATAATAGGAGAGGCATCCTTTAGTGATTATGCCGCTCTATACTACAGCCTTGATATTGTTTACATTTTATAAACTCTACGTCGGATGAAGATCAAACTACTCAGCAAAACAAATTGATGTGTAATAGCTAAACATTTGACATGTAATTTTAACTCTTTGTAAGATATCGAACCTCAATTACCGATTTTTTTTTTTTTTTTTTTTATTTTTTTTTTTTTTTATTATACATGAACTAAATATCAATCAATCATTTCTGGAATTATTCCAAGAAAAAAAAAAAAAAGGCGAAAGATACAATCCCTATTACAAGAAACAAAACTCATGGTTGCACTACATCCTTCTTACTTTCAATATAATCTTTCCCTGCACTTCAAACGCAATTATTAAAGATGAATAGGAGTCATCCCTTCGTGAGTGGTTTGTCTTATAAGAAACAAATCCCTTGGCAATACTTTCAATTTAAAACTCTATTGTACACCCGATCTCCGATTTTTTGAAGACGTTCTGCTTTATGTATATTTTTTTCTATTTTCCATTTTTTTGTCCCTCCTAGTTCAATATGGACCACACAGGATGTGTTAATTCAGGAGAATTATCAGGAATAAGCGGATGCTCCGATAGCGACAGCAGCTTTTTTTTATACTGACTAGAAAAGCATCGTATGAGAATTATTTCACCCCGCACTAATTCATACGGTCGAACTACCATGAGCCGTGTGGTTCAAATGAGTGGTGCTCTCCTCCCTTAACTGATGGTCGGTCACCTTATGAGACAGCCGTCATTATCTGGTGGTATCAACTTGGAAAGGTAGAAAGAGAATTGTTGGAAATCAAAAAGTTACCCAGATATTTGGATAGGAAAGGTGGAATCAAGCTTTTTCCTAATATTTTAGAATCTCTGTGTTGTTGCGTTCTGTTTCTGCTGATATTTACTGTTCTTGGATTTTTTTCTGTATGAAAAGAACTAAGCAGCATAGCACCGGAAGTGAA
>QOCX01006598.1:158-11142 GCA_005959815.1 Sarcophaga bullata
AGTATTACTTGAGATTTTATGCCGTAAACATATTAGTTTAAAAATTTGCAATATTCTTTCAATTAAACAGTTAAGTCCTTTACTTTGTCGTCCTTCGTTCATTTTTAAATTGGGTGATTGAATACAGTTTTTTTTCTTTGTCAAACAGGGTTGCAGGGTTGTTTTCTTTCTGCTTCTTCTTTTGGCACAAAGTGAGCCAATTATTGAATGAAAACAATAAATGCAATTTTAAGGATAATTGCTATGAAGAATAAAATAAAGGGGAGGAAAGAAAGATGCATAGAAAATGATAAAAGATTTCAATAAAAAGATATTAGGAATTGATATACTATATGTATTGTTGTAATTTTCTTAAATCTTATAACCTTAAAATTAATTCGTTTTATGGATGCAATGTTAGAAAAAATGAGAAATATGTGGTTTTAGTTTATGTTTTATTTATTTAACAAAGTCCAAAGTCTTAGTATTAAAAAATAACTTGCGAAGCTCTCAAATTAATGTCATCAAAGTCCCCATGTTTTCTTGGAATTGAATTCTGATTTGAACATTAAAAAATACGAAACTTTAATACGAATGTTGTATCTTGTTGGGAGGATATGGGACTGTAACGGTGTCTAAAAGTCGGTTGTTCGAACAGTTATAAGTTCTATAAGACGGATTATAAATTACATAATGTGTGTGAAGATAAATTCGAATTTGAAAATCCAAGACGCAATCCACAAATTTTAGCAGCGCCACATTTAGCGTTAACAGAGCAAAATTTTCTCTTAACAGAGCAAAATTTGCCCTTAACAGAGCACTGTTAGAGGTTTAACAGTATCCATCTGAAGAAGGTCACTTGCTTAGGAGCTAATTTTAGGGGATATACCAGGTCTAGGAGTACCATCTCATACTCGAAGGAAGGTTCCAATGCCTTTTAATATAATCAGCGAAATAGTCCCACATAAAGTGATATGGTATTATGAAAATTGGCTTTGAAACAATCAATTTTTTATTGAAAATTCTCTAGAAGATCAGTGGCCATTTTGGAAGGAGATATAAGAAATGTAGACACCATACAGACTATATGTACATGATAGTCCAGAGTGTCCTCTTTCCAACGGTGGTAGTGGGTATGCTGAAATAATTTTGTGAGTCGAGATATTCAATTTTAAAAAATCGATTTTCGACCAAAATCGTATGAAAATCTCTCAGAAGATCAGTGGCCATTTTGGAGATATAAGAAATAGTACACCATACAGACTATATGTACATGATTCCAGAGTGTCCTCTTCCAACGGTGGTAGTGGGATAGCTGAAATAATTTTGTGAGTCGAGATATTCAATTTTAAAAAAATCGATTTTCGACCAAATCGTATGAAAATTCTCTAGAAGATCAGTGGCCATTTTGGAAGATATAAGAAATAGTACAGCATACAGACTATATGTACATGATAGTCCAGAGTGTCCTCTTTCCAACGGTGGTAGTGGGATAGCTGAAATAATTTTGTGAGCCGAGATATTCAATTTTAAAAAAATCGATTTTCGACCAAAATCGTATGAAATTCTCTAGAAGATCAGTGGCCATTTTGGAAGATATAGAAATAGTACACCATACAGACTATATTGTATGATAGTCCAGAGTGTCCTCTTCCAACGGTGTAGTGGGATAGCTGAAATAATTTTGTGAGCCGAGATATTCAATTTTAAAAAAATCGATTTTCGACCAAAATCGTATGAAAATTCTCTAGAAAGATCAGTGGCCATTTTGGAAGATATTAGAAATAGTACACCATACAGACTATATGTACATGATAGTCCAGAGTGTCCTCTTTCCAACGGTGGTAGTGGGATAGCTGAAATAATTTTGTGAGCCGAGATATTCAATTTTAAAAAAATCGATTTTCGACCAAAATCGTATGAAAATTCTCTAGAAGATCAGTGGCCATTTTGGAAGATATAAGAAATAGTACACCATACAGACTATATGTACATGATAGTCCAGAGTGTCCTCTTTCCAACGGTGGTAGTGGGATAGCTGAAATAATTTTGTGAGTCGAGATATTCAATTTTAAAAAAATCGATTTTCGACCAAATCGTATGAAAATTCTCTAGAAGATCAGTGGCCGATTTTGGAAGATATAAAAAATAGTACACCATACAGACTATAATGTACATGATAGTCCAGAGTGTCCTCTTTCCAACGGTGGTAGTGGGATAGCTGAAATAATTTTGTGAGTCGAGATATTAATTTTAAAAAATCGATTTTCGACTGCGTATATGCAAACGAGAAAAAAAAAATAGTTTTTAGGGGAAGTCCTTTATTTTATATTTATGTATTGTCATACGATACGCCATGTATGTAATGTGATTAATATTGTTTTATTACCAGTATGACAATAATAAAAATAAAATAAAGGACTTCCCCTAAAAACTATTTTTTTTTCTATTTGCATATACATATTCGAAAAACATAGTCGAAAATCGATTTTTTTAAAATTGAATATCTCGAGTACAGCAAAATTATTTCAGCTATCCCCATACCACCGTTGGAAAGAGGACACTCTGGACTATCATGTACATATAGTCTGTATGGTGTACTATTTTTATATCTTCCAAAATGGCCACTGATCTTCTAGAGAATTTTCATACGATTTTGGTCGAAAATCGGTTGTTTTTTAAAATTGAATATCCGACTCACAAAAGTTATTTCAGCTATCCCACTACCACCGGTTGGAAAGAGGACACCTCTGGACTATCATGTACATATAGTCTGTATGGTGTACTATTTCTTATATCTTCCAAAATGGCCACTGATCTTCTAGAGAATTTCATACGATTTTTGGTCGAAAATCGATTTTTTAAAATTGAAGTATCTCGACTCACAAAATTATTTCAGCTATCCCACTACCACCGTTGGAAAGAGGACACTCTGGACTATCGTGTACATATAGTCTGTATGGTGTACTATTTCTTATATCTTCCAAAATGGCCACTGATCTTCTAGAGAATTTTCATACGATTTTGGGTCCGAAAATCGATTTTTTTAAAATTGAATATCTCGACTCACAAAATTATTTCAGCTATCGCCACTACCAGCCGTTGGAAGAAGCGTGAGGACGACTCTTACGTATCAGTGGTGAGCATTCCATAGTCTGTATGGTGGTACTATTTCTTATATCTTCCAAAATGGCCACTGATCTTCTATGAGAATTTTCATACGATTTGGTCGAAAATCGATTTTTTTAAATTGAATATCTCGCTCACAAAAATTGATTTCTAGCTATCCCACTACCACCGTTGGAAAGAGGACACTCTGGACCTATCAGTACATATAGTCTGTATGGTGTACTATTTCTAATATCTTCCAAAATGGCCACTGATTTCTAGAGAATTTTTATACGATTTTGGTCGAAAATCGATTTTTTTAAAATTGAATATCTCGGCTCACAAAATTATTTTAGCTATCCCACTACCACCGTTGAAAGAGGGACACTCTGGACTATCATGTACATATAGTTGTATGGTGTACTATTTCTTATATCTTCCAAAATGGCCACTGATCTTCTAGAGAATTTTCATACGATTTTTGGTCGAAAATCGATTTTTTTAAAATTGAATATCTCGACTCACAAAATTATTTCAGCTATTCCACTACCACCGTTGGAAAGAGGACACTCTGGACTATATGTACATATAGTCTGTATGTGTACTATTTCTTATATCTTCCAAAATGGCCACTGATCTTCTAGAGAATTTTCATACGATTTTGGTCGAAAATCGATTTTTTTAAAATTGAATATCTCGACTCACAAAATTATTTCAGCTATCCCACTACCACCGTTGGAAAGAGGACACTCTGGACTATCATACATTATAGTCTGTATGGCTGTACTATTTCTTATATCTTCCAAAATGGCCACTGATCTTCTAGATGAATTTTCAATAAAAAATTGGATGTTTCAAAGCCAATTTTCACAATACCATATCACTTTATGTGGATATTTCGCTTTGATTATATTAAAAGGCATTGGAACCTTCCTTCGAGTATGAGATGGGTACTCCTAGACTAGTATATCCCCTAAAATTAGCTCCTAAGCAAGTGACCTTCTTCAGATGGATACTGTTAAACCTCTAACAGTGCTCTGTTAAGGGCAAATTTTGCTCTGTTAAGAGAATTTTGCTCTGTTAACGCTAAATGTGGCGCTGCTAAAATTTGTGGATTGCGTCTTGGATTTTCAAATTCGAATTTATCTTCACACACATAATTACATATGATGTGTGATGAAGTTATAGAAGCCTATAATGAAACTCATGATCCTTTTCGCGAGAATAGTCGGAGTAGTGTTACTGGATAATAGATTCGAATTGATTCGTAAATATTATACGAAAATTGCGGCAATAAATTAGAATTTTTTTGTAATACGTTCCGCGATCCACTAGTCAATCTTCCAAGAACGAATGTGCTTTACGTACATAACTGACGTATATTGAAATTATAATAAAGCAGTGCAATACAAGCCATATTTGGATGGTATTTCAAGGAATCTGAAAGCTCTACGGGCATCCTTTGGGCTTTAAATAAGTACCTTCATCCTCTACAGCACGAGACACCGGCCCAAAATTGTATTCAATTTTCTACCCAATAAAGAGTAAATAGATCATAAGGCTTGAATTATTCTTTGTGCCATATTAAGAAACTTGACTAAAATAAAAAATAAACATCTTTTTTTGGACTACCCAAATCCTAACGAAAACAAATCTTTAAATCTTGTTTTCTTCTTTTCATATTTTTTATGACTTCATAAACAAAATGGAATACTTTTTTTTGCCTCCATTCTATGTACTTTGTTTATAACCTTTGCAAATGGCCTAAAAGCCGGCATAGCAAAATAAAATAAATGAGGCCTTAAGGTTAAAACATCATATTTTTTTTATTTTGTTTCTTTTCTAATTCAAAGCCATATTGTCATTATTTGTGTTTTATACTGTGTTCTCGATATAATATTTCAAAAGAAATAAAATAGGAGTCGAAAAGAAAACAGAAAATCAAAGGAAGAATGTGACATATAAAGGGCGTTATAACACTTAGAACAAATACAATATTTAAGGCCATTCTCTAGGTTTATTTGTCTTTTGATTTTTATAGCAACATTTTAGTTTCCCATTTTTTTTATGACGTTTTTATTTTCAAAATTAACTATTGAAGCGCAAAGTAAGCGCTAAAATATTTTTTATAGTCGTCGTTCAACCCCCTTTTCAGAGGCAATCCATGTTTATTTCATTATTTTTCCCCAAAGTGGTATTTTCATGTTGTTATGAAAACTGTAGACAACGTAATACGCAAAAAAAAACATTTTTTTTTGTTTGGATTCAAAATTTTTCAGAACGGTTCTGTTGCGCAAGTACCAAACAATTTTCAACTCCATTTAAAACTCTAACGAATGAAGTTAAACCTTGTGTTTTTCCGATACTTTTTGTTGTTTTTGTTTTTAAGGTATTGTTTTTCCTATTGTTGGAATTGTTTTTCGTTGGAACTCTCTGTTGAATTTTTTGTGATGCTTTTCGATAGTATTTTGAAATTAATTTTTTAGATTTTATTTGTTAAACTGTGATGAAAATATTCCAAAATATTTTGTATATGCAATCACTGGCTAAATTTAAGGTTAGGCATTGTATAGAAAAACCGCAAGCAAAATGAATACATAGGTCCCATCTAAACTAAAATAAAAGGAATATTTCAAGCACTGTATTTTCATCTCTATATCGCAAAGAAATCAATCCATTTCTAAAGAAGATGTCGACTTGATATGAAAAGTTTTAACGTATGTATATTAAAGTAGGTAGCCTAGTATATAATGTGTTATTAAATCTGCGGCCTCGGTTTAAACCCCGCGAAAAAGAAATTCGAAAAAATATTTCTAGCAGAACTCTGAGAGTAAATAAAACTGCCATGAGAAAGTTTCTCAAAAAAAATCTGTCGTCCGCAGTCGACTTTAAACTGTAGGTCCCGCCGCTGATGTATTAAATTAACACACACAACATTAGTGGTGTGAAAATCTAGGTTGTAATCCTGAATGATCTGAAGGATTGTAATAACCAATTATGTTCAATAGAATTGTCAGGAAATCATTCTTTACGCACCCCTACGGTCAAACATTTAATTCGAATCGATGAAGTCAACAATTGGGCTGAAACCAAATGCCCAAATTGGGTCATATTTTTTGAATTGAAGGAACATAGTGTTTTGAATTAGAACAACTCCACCTAGATTAGTGACAAAAGTGTTGATTCTAAGAAAAGAACAGGAAAAACAATAACAAAACAATAAAGTTGGTACGTGTAATAAAAAATTACAACAACAAAACAACAGAAATTATGAGAATAGAAATTTTACAATAAAAAAATTTTTTTTTCAATAGCTAATGAACAGTAAGATTGTTAAAGTTGCTAGACTGAAAATAAATGAAGTACAATAGGCAGTGTGTTGGCTTAGTAGATTGGAGGCCGCGGTTCATCTAGAACAACACGAAATATGAAAAAATATGTCTTCCATGGCTTTCTCTCCGGGTCGTTATCCGATTAATAGGTTGTAATGACCAATTGTATGTATGTAAGAAGAAAAGATACACTGCAGGGCAGTGTGTGATATATAAAGGCTGTTGTATACCGCCATGAGAAGTTGGAATCTTACTAGCAAAAGGATTATGTATTAAAATTGATAGCGTAGTGTTTTAAATTAAAGTGTGTTGTGAAATTTAACAAATAAAATACAAAAATAAACAGAAAAGATCGTCGAAACTTTGCCTAACTGACCAGATTTGTTGAATTTGAATTTGCATTGTTTACGTTTTGGGCCACCATTGTATATGTATGTATATATATGTAGATTTATATTCATATAAGCACCACATGACCCAATTGCTATGTTTGACAGGCTTGAAGGCATTCATTCCTTTCCACTTGAACTCAAGAATAGTAGACATTGATTGGTTAAATATCACCTCTGTTAGAAAAGAGGATAGTCTGCAATTCATATTTAAACATATATTTTCTATGTTAATTTAAATGAGAGAAAAAAACGTAATAAAAAAAACCATTTCATTTGAATTTTAGTTCACTTTGTGATACAGAATTGGGACGATTGCCTGCCTACGATCAGCTTCTTTTACTGCCTGTAGACATGCTATATTTCATCTTTATTACATATTCCCGGTATAATTATTAATAAAAACGTCTATCAAATGTATAAGAAACCAAAACCAAAAAAAAAATTATTTATAACTCCACATAAGGAAAACTATCCCCAATATTCCTGAACTTTAATTTGCCTAAAAGAAAAAAAAATATTTTAACAGCAAATGACATGTGTTTTATGGCAAAGATATTCTAGATTTTCAAAAGCATCGAAGCGAAACGACTTTACTTTCTTTGTTGTTTTCTTGCCTTCTTTTTTTTTCTTGTAAGTTAGCCTCACAAAAAAATATTCATAGGAAATCATAACAAAATTAGGTTGAAAAAAGGTGGGGAGAAGCAGGAGGAGGAGAGTGTTTCCTCGTTTCATTCTGTTTTGTTTTATTTTATTTTGTAATAAAAATAATTTATTTCTTGTAGAGTAGTCCGTAGCCGTTTCTTTTCAAATGAAACTATTTTTATATTCTATTCCTGGAGTTTTGTGTGTACATTTGTGCTTTTATTTTTAGTTAATTAAACATTAAAAGTTGTTTTCCTTTCACAATGTTTTTTTAAGTTCTTTTTGTGTTTTTATTTCAATTTTATATCTTTTCTTGTCTTGTCTTACTTTTTAAAACACATGTTTTCTTAGACGTAAACTGTTTTCCGTTGTATTCTTTTCTGCCTTTCTACCTCGACATTCACATTCACATTCACATTTTCCGCGCAATTTTGTTTCTTTTTAGAAATATGTTCTTGTGCTGTTGGTTTAATTAAATAAACAAAATAAAATGCAAACCAAAAGCTGGATAAAAAAGAAAAATAAATAAAACCCCGTATTAAGTTTGTATTATTATTGGACCATACAGAGTTTCTTGATTGAAATACAATTTTTATCAAGAACATACCAAATTTTTGTGTCATTATTATCGCGCGATAACTCTCTGTCATTTTAAGGTAGCTTTATCAAAAATAAGCGTTATCTCTGATTTATTCACACGCAAATTTAGCTGCGAATATTAGGGATGATGATTACGCTAGGGTGTTGCAAATTATGACCATTTGGCCAATTGTTACGTTCTTTTTTAAAAACCTGTTTCTTCTGTGTATTCTGAGGATTGCAATTTTAAATACATTTAAATTGTTTACTCTTTTTCAGTTGTAAATTTAAAAAATATCCCTTAATTGATGCCACTGTCATCCTCTTCACTATCTTCTGTCTTCTTACATCTTCTGTCTTCTTACATCTTCTGTCTTCTTACGTCTTCTATCTTCTTACGTTTTCTTAAGATCACACTTCACATTGTCTAATACAAAGGTATTTAGTTGTTCACACTTTTACAACACACTGGCAACTTTACCTTTCCTTGTATTAATACATGAATTTCTTTCACTGTGGCAACTTGTAGAACTTACTGTCTATTTGTTATTGTAATTCTATTATGGTCTTTCTATGTAATTTTTTTTATTGAAATTTGTTTATTATTCATCCTTATTATTGTAAGTTCTTTGTTGTTTTGTTATTGTTCTTCCTGTTATTTTTTTAACTTTTTCAGAAGCAACACTGTCATCTGCTTAAGTATGTCTGTGCCGGATGTACGACAATGCACGACTTTAATGAACCTGATTCTGCTATACTTTTGAATCCTATAAACCATGTTATTTAATTATTATGTACAGTCGACTCCGTTGAGAACATTATGCTTATTGGAATATAGAGGTTATCAAGATTAGCTTAGGCTAGGCTGAACGGTTTGCCCACAAGCCTGAATCACAAGCTTGCTTAGATGGCCTATGATCCATTTCACTTTTCATATCCAGTGTTTATGTACGTTCCATGTGGTCAATCTTCAGAACCACCCAGTGCCCTTGGCAAATTATCTTAAATGCGACAGAAACATATGGCATTTTCAAAGCAGCTTGATTCTGAAGACTTTCTGCTTCGACATGCCTTAGTAATGCTGTTCAGTAATAATTTTTCTTCCATCTCATCCAAACAATTCTTATAATAATCATCCATGAGCTCATACATATATACATTCATACATACATAATTGGTCATTACAACTCTACAGTCAAGTCTACAGTCTAGCTTCTCACACCACTTATGTTGTGTGTGTATTCATTTTAGACATGAGTGGCGGGACCTACAGTTTAAAGTCGACTCCAAGCGACAAATTTTTGAAAAACTTTTCATAGCAATTTTATTTACTCTCAGAGGTTTTGTCAGAAATCTGCTTAGAGGAAGTCGCCGGGAAATTATTTCATATTTCGTTTTTGTTGGAGATGTCTGACCTGTGGTATGAGCCGCGCATTAGCCCACACACTACCTACTAGACTACGGCGACTTCTGATGCCTATACATACGTCAAATCATACATTTATCAGCTAAGTAATCTAATTTAATTCCTGACCTCTGATGCCTTCCATTTGTCAGATAAGGCCAGAGTATAATGGGTATATTGCAAGCGGTGAAACTTTCTAAACTAGTAGGTGTAACTTACGTAGCCAATTGTGCGAAAAAACTGACCAGATCTATTAGTGATACATCATTTAGACAGTTTGGACCATAGAATAGCCTTAAACCAAGTTGCCTAAGTATAAAAAAATGTATTGTACTGCTTTATCGACTTTCTCAACCTGACAACTCTTTCAAAATACAGTACCATAAAATTCCCAACAGAATATTGTCTAGAAGTTACCTAATCGAAAGTAAATGAAATATAAATACATTGTGAGCTTTTACAAAGTGAATTAAAGTTTCTAAATTCTTGAGTTTGACCTTTGTAAACAATTTCTTTAATTTCAAATTGCAATCCCCGAATTCACAAGAAAATATTCGTTTATATTTTTAAAGGTGAAAACGTAACCATATGCTATTTTTAAACCAAAAAATTCTGTATCTTAACCAACTACAGTTATCTACAGCTAGTATATCATGTTATTGCAAGTTTTAATTTCTGAATATTTTTTTTTCGTCGTTATCATCATTGTTTGACTAAAACTACTGATAATAATCTTATCAATTTTTTTTTTAATTTTTGTACATATTGATGGAGTAAATATTTACTCCATTAGTGACGTGCTACTAAAATAATAATTCTTGTATTCATTTCCTATCATTTGCATAATAAAAAAACCAAATCATTTCGTATTCAATGTTTTACAAAAATTAGCAATTAATTTGATTTCTGATACCAAATTCTGTAAATTTTATTTGCAATCACACATATCACACATTGAATGGGTTAATGAACAATAAAATTGAGTACTAATTTTAACATGTGCATACGAAATTTTGGGTAATTCTAGGAAATTATGAAAAAAAAACAGAAACTTAAAGGAATTTATTCAAAATATATAAAAAAAACACCAGTTCGAGCATTTAACACTCAAACTCACCTCTTAAAACATTACATACGTACATACATACATAAATAATCATTACAACCCTTCAGTCAAGATTACAACTTAGCTTCTCACACTACCCATGTTGTGTTTGTTAACCTTATCCATTAGTGGCAGAACCTACAGTTTAAAGTCAATTCCGAATAATAGATTTTTGAGAAACTTTTCATGGCAGCTTAAGTTACTCTCAGAGTTCTTGCCAGAAATCTGCTGAGAGAAAGTCTTCCCATCTGGATATGCGCAATGCAAAGTGCACTACATAGCATATTAAAATTTACACGATGCAAGTTTTACATCACATTTTACACTGTCAGTGAACGGTGACTAGCGTGTATTGAAAGGACCGTCTAGAGGCATTTACTTGGCACTCAACGTGTTAACAGGATCATTGGTATACACTGGTATGTAGTGTAGTTCGCAAGAA
>QOCX01006599.1:0-11142 GCA_005959815.1 Sarcophaga bullata
TTATTGTCATTGTAGTTGTACCATCTCATCTAATACGATCTCATACTCATACTCATACTCATACTCATACTTGTTAACATGTCTATACAGTTTTGCCTTGTAAAAAGGAGGTGGGAGAGAGAGAGAGGTCATGTTTAGCACTGGTATTTATGGTAACAATGCGTTTGTTGCTCTTCTTTTTTTGTGAGAGAATATGTGTGTGATTGGATAGCAAGAGAGGTGTTTATGTGTGTGCCTATATGGTGTGGTATGTTGAAATTGAAGAAATTAAGGCTGAGTGTCTGAAAACATTGCAAATCCATAGAGTTTTGATAAAGTGTGTGTGCGAGATTGTTCCTATTTTTTTTTGGAAACAGTAGCTATGGTAACGGCTTTTATTTTTATTTAAAGGGCCAAGGGATATTCTATTGCAAGAGTTGGTCATAAAATTTTATTTTTTGTCAGATTTTTTATTAATTTTTTTAACGGATTCCAGCAGAGAAGTGGAGATTTTAAGTGTTTATTGAGTACAGAAGCTGTGTTCATGCCAAAATCTTGCCAATATACTTATCGACGGCACGAACTCTGAACCTGTTTTCGATCCAGATTTTGTAATCCAGATACCGAAAAGATTCTTTTGTGATAATGACATACACCGTCCAAGAAACTTCATTGAAGTTTTCACTAATGTCTCTTGATCTCGCAACAAAGACGGTTATTGAATTTTAGCAGAACGACAGGAGACGACAGGATTGTCCTTTGCACTAACAGATGATTATTGAGGCTACTTCCAAGCTGAAATATTGCTATAAAAAACTGCAGACGTAAGAATTCAGTGGCAGAACTGCATCATGTGTTGATATATTTCAAGCATATGTGCCAGCAGCAAAAGCGGTCATTAGATCTCTAGAGAGTATGTACATTACCTCTAAGATTATACGCGAAGCAGTCAAATATCTCCTGGAACAGTAAAGCAGCCATTAGATTCCTAGAGAGTGTGTACATCACCGCAAAGATTATCCAAGAATTCTAGTTGCCATTTAAGCTCATATGGAGCGCTGGACGCTAGGACATCGAAAGTATTTTACAAAGTTGAAGCTCTTGAGAACGCTAGTACAAGAGAAAATACTTAAATTCCTACAAAAGATTGGCTCTCATCTACAGAGAAGCAAACAAATGGCATACAAATACAAGGTCTTTTGACAGAGATAGATGGAATGAAAAACCACTGACCCGACATGAATTTATGTAGAGAAGAACTGGCATTAAACCAATGATTCCATGATTCCATCTGATGACTTCATAGCAGCTATAAGTGAACACCATTTCCGAGGTGTATACTCTCGGAGACTGGGAATACCTCATAAGGACTTCCTGCAGGAGCTGCAATGGCTAGAATGAAGAGAAGACTACAGAACGTCTTCTCAGTATTTGTCTAGAACTTGGGAACCTAAGCAGAAGATCCCTGTGGTACCCAGAATTTATTGATAGAACATGATGGCATAGGAAATATCGGTGTTGCAATGGGAAATTTTAATCTCACAACCCTTAATAATTGGACAACCAGCCTAGTCTGTCCAGAAGTTTGAAGCAGTCGGCATGTACCGCAAATTAACAAACTTAGAAAGTACGTAAGTCAATGGAATCTTAAGCAGTATCTTAAGGACCAGGATTACAATGTCAAACTCCATTTGATTTCATCAAATTACAGGAATATGCGGAAAAATATTCACGATTCGAATCATGCAATCAAAATAGTGGATCTTCTGCACTAAAAAATTAAAACAACTTTACCCAGCAGCCAGATTAAAACCTTAGCTGTGTCTTGAGGACCTGGATTACATGGTTGAATGTTATTTGATGTCATTTTATTACACGAAAATGCAGAAAAATATTGTGGATTCGAATCATGTGATAAAAATAGTGGGTCTTCTGTACTGAAAAGGGAAATCAATTTTACCCAGCATCCCGATTGAAACCTTAGCTGTATCTAGAGAACATAAACTATGTCGTCGAATTCTATTTGATGTTATCTTATTACACGGAAATGTGGAAAAAATAGTGGGTCTTCTGTACTAAGAAACGATCAAGTTTACCCAGATTGGAAGTAAAGTAGACAGGCAAACTTATCAAAGAATTGTTGAACGGGTATCAAAAGGATACGTAGAGTACTATTGAAGCTTCTGGTAAAAACTGTATGAAGAAAGTTTGCTCAAAATATCTCGATCAAAACCAAGTATAAAAAATTCCTTTTTTGTCGACTGGTTCTTAGCAGTTTTCTGGTAAAAATTCTCTTGAAAAGCTTTTCAAAAATTGATTGTGGGGATTTGCCTTTAAACTCTGGGTCCCACAACCTATTGTTTGAATTAACACACACAACATGAGTGGGTATGAGAGCTAGGTTGCAATCCTGACTAAAGGGTTATAATGATCTGCCGTTCGGAGTCGAATCTAAACTGTATGCCCCACCAATCATAGAAAAAATTTAAACACACAACATGGGTGTTGTGATAAGCTAGGTTGTAATCCTAACTAAAGGGTTGTAATGTCGACTTAAGTTAGAAATTTGAAGAGCACACTGAGCACCCGAAATTTTTTAGCAATCATTAAGTAGGCCTTCTCTTGGATGTAAGAAAAAATAATGAAAAGATAACTTTGCTGATATAAAAAACCTTTATTTGTGTCACCCTTTACATATCCCCCTTCTTTCTTTTTTTATATTAAAAGGATTGTATTTGATTCTCATTTAAATTTTATTCTTTTCTAACACACGATACATGTTTGTTGTAGTTGTACTTGTACAACAACAAGAAAATCATTTAAACAATTAGTCTCTTTAATAAAATAATTTATTTATAGAACAGAGGTGTGTATGTATGTATGTGTGACACACATACTTTGATATGTTTTGCTGTCTTTTCTGCACAGCTTAATAAATGTGTCAGTATTTGCCAAACGTCCTTTTTCTCTCCCAACCCCCTTTCATGCAGTATTTAATACTGAATTATGCAAATGAAGTTTACATTTTAAAATGTCCTTTAAAAAGGATGTGTACAGAGATTAAAGGATAAATATTTCTAAATCAAAAGGGGTGTTATTTTAAACAGGATTACACAAAAAAAAATTAAAAGAAAAAAATGTTAATAAAGAAACAAAAGTGCTTGATGATATCACATACAGGACTAAAAGGATTTTTATGACTCGCTTTTTTATACTCAAAAAAAAACTACCTTAACGTGACAGAATTCTAATAGAAAATTTGCCAACAATTTTGCTGAAAATTAAAATTTTTTTCCGTGCCATTTATTGTCACAAAGTGACAGTGACAGTGACAATTTGCGTGTGTAAAAAATCTTTGCATAAAAGTGTGTAACTTAAATAGGTCCACACACACACACACACATCATTAAAGAAAATATGAACACAACCACATAACTGTCAAACCATACACCATCCTTGATTTAAAGCTAGAAATAGCTCTTTAGCAACTTCATTCTAAATTCTATGCTTGCCTGTATATAAAATGGTAGGTTTATGACGTCATTTAACCTACGAAGTATGTAAAAATCCTGTGTCATTTTGTTTTGTTATTGTAAACACTTTATTTTTATTATTTTTTACGGCCTACACTTAACAAACTTAATTATTTTTTTCATTGTCTTCATTCAGACACTTAAAGCAGATTTTTATCATTGTTTTACCACATAGGCTGGGGCATATGAACATGGAAAATGTGTTACAAACTGACAAATACAATCCTCAAAAAGAAATAAAAAAATACAAAAGAAATCATCATAAATCTTGTCGGTTTTTTATTTTCTCCTATTTTTCCGTTTTTTTTTTTTCATTCATTTTGTCTAAGAAATGATTTATCAAAACGGAAAATATACTGGAAATACACGAAAATACACCCAATTCTTAGGATATTTGCATGTATTTTGTCTGCCTATTTGCTCATGCACATTATTCTAGTTGTATATGATTTTTATAAATTGTTTTACGTTTTGATTTGTTGGGTTTTTATAAAAGAGTGGCAATAATGGCTAATATCTACACTATTTTTGAGAAAGACCCTGCACGCCTTTAGAGAACAACAAGCACTGACTGGCTTAATAGGCTGTATACTCTTTTAAAAGAGAGCCTCTACCGATTCCCATATGGCAACTCCATAACAAGTTCGAAGCGGAATTCAATTGAATAAAATGTACAAGGACGTGACGTAACAATACTTTTTGACAATAAGGGGGCTATCCCAGTACCCGGCTTTTACGGCTTAATTAGAAATAGTATTGGATTCTCAGGGGAAGCTGAATAATTTATGTTGGGTAGATATGAATAACCTTCGCTGGATCCCAGATCAATGCATCAATGCTAACACGTTGCTGATAGAGTTACAATTTTTCTGTGAGGTGGTAAGAGATGTTTAAAGAGTTATAATCGGTAAAGGCAAGATAAAAGCTAGAGACACATGGCAAATCAAATGAGTTTGAGGCAATTGAAACTTTTGTTGGGTAATTACAATTGAAAGTCTCTCAAAAATCTGTCGTTTGGAATCGTCTCATGTATACAATTTCGCCACTCATGTATACAATTAACACACACAACATAAGGTAGGAAAAGTTAGGTCGTAATCCTGACTGAAGGTTTATAGTGATCAATTTTGTTTGTATGTAACTACCAGACCATTTATCTAACACGACACTCGTTTGTCTCGTCACTCATGGATAAAATTAACACACACAATATGTATGGTGTGAGAAGCTAGGTTGTTTTCCTGACTAAAGGGTGGTAATGATCAACTAAATCAAGTAATCAGGCTAACAAGAAATAAGCTGAGGATAGTAAGTCGCCATAGTCTATGGGGTAGTGTGTATTGGCTTATTAGACGTGCAGCCGCGACTCAAACCCCCGGTTCAGATCTCTTCAACAAAACGCAATATGCACAAATATTTCTTCGTTGACTTCGTTTCAGCGGATTTCTTGCAAAAACTCTGGAAGTAAAATAAAATTGTTGTGAAATATTTTTCAAAAATCTATCGTTCGGAGTCGACTTTAAACTCTACGTGCACGCCACACATGGTATCAGTGGTTGTAATCCTGACTTAAGGATTGTCAGCACAAATTATAGATGTTTGTATATATGTATGTAATTACAATTGTATTAGATTTCAATGTGTCATCTCAGACTACTCATGCCATTGTCGTTTCGAGATAATAAAATTGTGAATAAAATTAACACACACAATATGGGTGATGTAAGAAGCTAGGTTGGATTCTTGACTAAAGGGTTATAATCACACTATTCAGAACTAAGCTGAGATTATTATGAAGCTTATGAACAGGACACAGAATAGCAAACAGAATTGTGTTTGCCTCGAACCCTTTATGTGGATACAGTGATGGTGAGTATGATTAATCAGCATACAACATGGAAACTACGTAATATTAATGCATTCGAGTATAAAGCCTCAAGTTGCTTAACAGATATTGGCCATGAAATTGTTCTCCTTAATACCATGCAGCATCCAGAAGTTTGTCAGGGCATGTCTATACAACAGTGGAAAACACCTTCAATCACTACTTAGAATCATCAATACGAAGCGATGGGATTCCTTCCTTTAAGACCAGAGTGGTTGCTCCTTTCTCGAGTAGGCAATGGACTCTGTAGCCTAAAAGTCCGATACCAGCGGATACAAAAGTTCACCAATAAACATACGATATGCCTTCACTAATGTGTTGTTAAAACAAATTTAAATTTGTGGGATATTAACATGACCTTTAAATCCTGAATACTAAGGATGAAAGCATCACATTTCGTGTCCTTGTAATGGTAACGGCAAGCGCATATTGTTTTTCTGAGGATTCACTGTTCTTAACCAAAAGTAAACATTTTTATATGTTATCCTCCTTTCCTGAACTCTTTTAAGAATTCATTATGCTTACAGCCATTTGTAGGGTGTCTATTTTTGTTTCCTTTATTGTCTGTTTCTTACTGTCTTTTGTTAAATTGGCCTACGCATTAATTTAATTAGATTTTTGACTACTTTGATAAATATCTTATGCTAGAGAGAGTGATAGAGAGAGAAAGAAATAGAGAGAGAAATAGAGAGAGTGAAAGAGAGAGAGAGAGAGGGAGAGAAAGAGATTGATTTATAACACAATTATATGCGATATTTATTTGACTTTTATTATCACACGTGTTTAGTTTAAATGTTGCAGTGAATTAAAGGAATGAATTCTTTAAAAAAAATTGAATTTTTGTTAACAAATGCTAGTAAAATTAGTTAACTAGTCGGCGTAGTATAGTTGGTAGTATGTTGGCTTATCAAACGTGAGGCCTTAGTTTAAACACCAGCTTAAACATCTCCAACTACACGAAATATGAAAAAATATTTCGTCGGCGACTTCCCCTAAGCACATATCTAGCAAAAACTCTAAAAGTAAACAAAAAATTACCATGAAAAAGTTCCTAAAAATATGTCTTTCGGAATCGGCTTTAAACTGTAGGTCCTGTCAGTCATGTATAAAATGAAAACACACACTACACAAGTGGTGTGAAAAGGTATAGCCGCCCATTTCAACCATTTGTTTACGAAATTCTCAAAGAGGATCTTTTAGAGACAACAGAAGGATTTTTAACGAGAATACAGAGGGAAACTTGGTAATAATTTAATGTATTGTTCTCAGGGACAATGCTGTGTGCATATTCAATTTTGTTAGAATCTGAAAATCGATCTCAACCCTTGTGACACTTACAACTTAACCAATTTTAATATTAAAATTGAAGACTTCGTTCTAATAATTCCTACTGCTGCCATTTCTGTATGACTTTATAAACTTTTCTTCTTCACTACTTAACTACTCGTTTTATGCCAACTTTACAACCTTAGTCTCATCCCACCCTCCCACCTCAACACTACTAGAGTATTAGATTTAATTTATTTTTATTTCTAACATCATCTCCCAACTTTTGCTACGACTTTAAAGACATCAACACATGACTTGAATAACTAAAAACAAGAAATTGCTTCGCTTCTCACTCCGCTGACGGCTGCTAAATAAATGGCGCAGAAAGAGAAATTCACATACCACAATTAAAAAACTGTCTACCATTCAGAGTAAGAAGACACAGTAGAATCCAGTAAAATCAAGTAAAACCAAGTAAAAAGCTTGTAAAAAAGGTACTCATTTCGTATGTGAACATAGTGGCTGATGCTGTAAATGCACGTATTGATGCATTGTGTCGCTGTCGCTGTTGTCATTGTTCCTTCTCCTGACCCACTTTAATTAAATGCCTTCCCTTTGCTTCTTCTTATTTTGGCCAATGAATGATAATGTCAGTGATGTTATGTGTGCAAACAAATGAGCAACAACTATAACGGTAACAGCAGCAATACTAGTGACATCAACTAGCAGTAGAGCAACATGAACACAAATGACAGTTTTCATGGGCAATAAATGTTAATGTCAGCAACAACATTAAATAGTAAAAATTGCAACAAACTAAACACACAACAACAACAACTAACAAACATTACAAAACAGTAGCAACGGGATTTCTGTTGATAACTTTTTTTTGAGAGAAAAACCCAAATAAAATTAGGTTCGTAGAAAATGAGATTCGTTCGAGTACTGTTACACCTTATAAGCCTACACAACACCAGTCTCTACTGGGTTCCGGGCCAATGTGACATTCAGGGAAATGAAACGTTCGTCTTTTCTGAGGGCTCGGAGATGTCTAAGTAGGAGAAGATATAGGGGATAAGGCCTCTACAGAATACTTTTCTAAAGTGGAAAGCTGCATGGACTTAATAAACCGTGCAGGTTGTTAATGTTCTACACGAGTGGCGTGATCTGCAGTCTAAAGCCGATTCCGAAGGACAGATTTTTGAGAAACTTTTCATGACCCTTTATTTTGCTCTCAGATTTTTTGCCAGAAATCTCCTGAGAGGAAGTGGCCGAAGAAATATTTCTGGATATTTTCGTTTTGATGTCTGGCCTGGAGTTTGAACCTAGGCCTCACGTCTAATAAGTCAACACACTACTACTAGACTACGGCGACTACAACGACTCAACAGACCTGGTTGCCAAATTTTAAAACTGCTGTGTCAGCAGTGGACAGTAGTTCGACAAGAAAACGGCTCATATTCCTAATGGAATTATAATAGGACCCGGCGCTATTGCCAGTTGCTGATAAGCTCGATCGGCTCCACCATGATTACTGCAGAAACTGACATGTTGAGGAGGAACACGAAATCGGTGCAACATCTTTTATGCGAGTCTCCTACACTTCAGTTCAGATGACATCGGTTTTTGGATGACAGAACATTTGAAGATGTGGACACAGTAACGGACGTGACACTAAGGGAACTGGCCAGCTCCACCCTGACCTCGGAGTGAAAGTACTTGAGTAAATGAATTGCATTCTAAGGGGGACACTGCGCTATTGCCAGTTTTACAGCATAAGCTGCCATGATGTGAAGGAAATGAAATCGACGCAACACTTTTTATGCGTTTGCCTTGCGCTTTAGGACAAATATCATCGGTTTTTAGGTGGTAGGCATGGTAGCGAAGTTTTATCCGGAGCTCGGGGTGGTTCACGCTCACAACCACCGTGTCATGGCCAAGGGGTGACCTCGCACTCGATAACGCAATGGTCCACCAAGTGAAATTGCCTGTGAACGACAAACTTCCCGCTAAGCTAACCTAAACTAACCAAGGTGTAGTCAGCTTATATGTTACTGGCATAGAGGAGATCTCACGACATCCATTCCAAAACAATATGCAACAATGCTGCAACGAGATGAAAGAGATTGCTGGGCTAGTATTAGCGGCACAGAAAATGTTAACGCAGAGACGATAGACGAAACTGAAGCTGTTGCACCACTTAATGGTTGACATCACTTGACTAAAGTTGGCATTAAGTCTCAAAGGATATATCGTACGCTCGAGCATTTAATGCTGAATGTTGTAGGATTTTGGGTAGAAAAATGCTGGAGTTTGGCAAAGGTTTTTGTTTACGATATGCTCTGCTCAATACATCATGACGATCTGCAGTAAAGCCTTTCGGGTATACATTGTTGAAGAGTCAATTGCTATGATATCTGGAAAGTATCGCGTAATGCTTTTTTCTCTAATTTTCCCACTAGGTTCTTCCCTGGCACATATCCATACATTATTAAAACCAAAATTCCGTAATTAATGCTGCTTTATGCTTAGTTTGTTGCTGCCTGTTATTAGCGGCTGTGCGATGTTGAGCTTATTTTCTGGTGGAATACATTTCATTAATCTTTACTACTCCTGATAATGACAATGATGATGATGATGATGATGAAGTCTGTCTGTCTGTCTAATGTTTGTTTATAATTTTCCTGTCTTAGTAAATTAAGAAAATGCTCTTAAGATTGCATAAGTTTATGCATTTATAATGCATAATATTCACCCTCTACATACAAGTGTGATATAATTTTCGTGGTCATCATTATCATCATCACACATGTATCACGATTATTTGCAACATCATTTCTGGTAGAAGAGATAATCATCACCCCTAAACAGTTACATGCTGCAATACGAAAATGTCATTCCAAACCACAATATTGTCGTTGGTGTGCATGCGAATATGGCGGTTGTTAAATACAAACAACATGTGCTGGAATCCTGTTAGACGGTTATACTTACACACATACAAGCCAATGATAAGACCTTAACATTATAAATACGCTTAAAACATAAGGGCAATTTTAACTCTAAAGATACAATTTGACACATTTTCCTAAATGAAATGCTCTTTATCCTTCTAAAGTAAAATGTCCCTCCTCATATATATGACTGCGGCAAATACTTGCATGCAACACTGCTTATGTCTAATCCACTGCATATTTCCACAATCCTTTTCGTTATGCTCGTTCTCTCTGCTCTTAAGCAGTTGTCATTGTGGTAGCGGTGTTTGGTTTCCTCTGTCATTGTTGTTGTGTGTTGTTGTTGTTGTTGTTGTATGTTTGTTTATAACCCCGTATTTGTTTATCCCGGGTATTTATTTATTGCATGTGTTTGTCATGTGTAAATTACATAAAAATTTATTTGTTAATGTGACTTTTTGCGACTACTGTTTACGCTGCTTGACTTTTTTATTTCCAGTTTTTTTTTTTAATTTAAAATTTTTTTTTCTTATTTTCGTGGGTTGTTTGTGGAACTGAAAGTTTTTCAGTCACCGAAATATATGAGCGGGTTTAAAAAACTATTGTACCCTACCCATTAAAAGAGGTCTTATTTAAGCTTCTGTTTGCAAAACACCCTTTACAGTATGAACCTTTTATTAAGTCTGAGGAAGCAGATTTAAGTAACCAGCAGCAGTATATCCTCTTAATTCTCTCTTAAAAAACTTGTGTTTACATCTTGGCAGCACATCACGTGCTTATTGCAATGAATGGAAGTACATATGTAGGGTCATAGGGTACCACATATTCAGAGTTAAGCGACTGTAAGTTTTCCAATTTTTTTTTTATCCTTGTTTATGAGTATTTTAATGAAATAATAAAACAGTAACGACAACAGCACTACGTGAAACTAAACACTGTTACGAGACAAGGGCGTCAGTATAGATGAGGAATAGACGGATTCAGCCAAATGACAGATTTTTGCTGTTCGAGTGATCGTGTTTTCTGTGTTCAGTGACGTCTAAAAGCGATATTTAATTACACAAAATAACAGAGAAACAAATTGGAACAGAAAAAGAAGAGAGTGTTTGAAACTTTATTCAATCCATAATGAAATTATTAAAAAAAAAAACAACTGAGCCAAGGATCTAGAAAAGGAATATCAAGTTGGAAGTTGAAGGAACAATGTCAACATACTCTTGATAGATACCGCATACAGATAGTCAACTATTCTCATCATTAGTGTACTCTGCTCCATTCCAAGTAAAGAATTAATTACCACTCTTCTATTGAAGCAGAGGTAACAGAAAGGCTAAAGAAAAATGCTGCTGCAGCTTGGAATATAGACCAGCTTCTATCTTAAGGCTTTCTGATTAGTTCTAGCAACAACAAGTCGATTAAACGATTACAAATAACATCGATAATTTGCATTTTCTATAATAAATTTATTGATAATTTGCGCATGTTTCTGACAAGTAAACGATGTGCAGGAAGTATTTTATTC
>QOCX01006600.1:0-11139 GCA_005959815.1 Sarcophaga bullata
CAGTATTAAAAGTGAAAAGAATAATTAAAATTACTTTTCGGAGCAGCTCATATGACTTCATGGATCACGTCGATAAGCAAAATTTAGCGCAGTTGATAATTACACACATTCGTTGTATCACGAAACTAATAAGTGAAACATTGATGATCTTACATCTCTAATGCATGCAGGCCGAAAGAAGAATTTAATCCAATCATCAGTACACATTGATTGAGTCCAATTGAGTTCAACGATTTAATTCCATTATGAGGTATCTGTACTATGGATTATTTTCCAATTTGATCATATTTTTTTTTCTTAAATATTTTTAAAATAATTCATATTCAAATAGTATAATAAAAATTAGATGAATGGTGATTAATGATTTTAATATTCTAAAAATGAAGATCAAAAAATACATCAAAGTTAATTGGAGATATTTGAAAAATTCAGTGTTTTAAAGGCGAAATCATTTTTTGCTTGTCAGAAAACTATTGTTAACTTTTATCTTCTTACAATGAGTACTTTTAGGGCTAAGATGACTAACCATTTATTACTTAAAAGGGTAATTCTCTTTAAAACTTATATCTTAAGTCTTAAAATCAAATTTAATGATTTTGACTTTGAGTTTTTTTTTTCATTTCGTTGCAGTTCCAAATTAGCAAAAAAAAATATACGCAATTTTGAATTAAATTAAAAGTTTCTGTTTTCTATTTATGAAATTTACATAAATTTATCGAATTCGTGTATTTTTTAAGTTCATAAGTTTTAAAATTTGTTTGATAAACTTTGAATATTTTAGAGATTGCTTAATCTCTGTCGCTAAATTCTAAAAGCTATTGAGTTGATTTGAAGTTAATTCCTTAACTTCTTTCATTTTCTATGATACGCATACACGAATTTTTGTTTATTGTAATTTTTAATTCACTTTATTTCAAAGTTAAATGGGTTTTGAATTTATGAATCTTATGCAAAAAAAAAAAATCTTTTTTAAATTTGTTATTTTGCAATATCATATCAATACTTGCGACAGACATTACATATATTGCATGCCTGATATGATATATAACAGCAAAAACTCATCACAAGAAACTTCAGATTATTCAAAATAAATGTTTGAAAATTAATAACAAAAAACATTGAAGATACTGATTTGGCTTAAGTTTAGCTTTAAAAACATAATATTAATATGAAAAAATATTTTATAATTCCATTTTGTTCTAATATGACTTTATATACGTAAAAATTTTCCGTTATAATTTGATCAATAAACATTGTAAATATTGTAAATAACTTGCAGAATCTGTGATAAATAATTGTATATGATTACGCTGAAGTATTCCTTAGATAGATCTCGAAACAAAAATGGTTTGCATGTATAGTAATATTTGAATAAAGATGATTTTAATGAGAAATATATATACCGGGTGTGATGTAAAACCTTTTAACTGGAGACAATGTTAATGTCAGAAAAAAAATACTTAACCTAACATTACCCTAATGCTAATATTTTTAAGTTGTACTATCATATTGACTCTCATCCTTTATTTTCTTTTTTAATCCTTTTACGACACCTTGAATTAAAAATATTTGGAAACAATGCATTCGATTTTTGGTTGGTACTGTAATATATCTGTTATACTATGAATTCATTATTGTTTAGAATTAATTCGACATATTAATGCCTCATTTATAGCTATGCATTCTATGTGGTGCTATTAAAATGACATTTTCATTCTAATTGAATTCATAGCCTTAAATTAAATCATTTTAATTCGGCTTTTCTTAACATCATTGTTTTAATAATTTTTTTATAATATTCTACTTAAATATCATGGTCAAATAAGGGTAAGTTAAGCAAATTAATAGAATTAATTTTTATTGCAATCCAATTCTGTCCTGGTTATCCATTATTAACTTACAGCAAAATTTAGTAGAACTTTGAAACTATTAAGTTGATAGATTATCCTTTCAAATCTAAGTAATACACGTAAATTTCAGTAACTTTATATATACTGAAATTCATGCATTTCTGATTAGTTCAGAAATTGGTAATATGCTGTAAAGTTTACTCTCCTTTTTGAACGTACATCCCTAAGGTACTGAAAAATGTTTCCGTTGATGAGAGGTGACATGAAAGGAAACACGAAAAGACACAATCTAATATCTGCTTAAGGTATTGTAATTCAAGTGTATTCATCAAGATTTTTAAAATGTTTGGCGGCAGTTTACTATTCAGATTCAAGTGTATCATAAGATTTTTAAAATGTTTGCGCAAGTTTTACTATTCAGACAACAGGCTGTTTATCTTTTCAGGATTCTTCTTTTAACAAGCGCGTATTGCTGAATAATCAACATTACGTACAGTGTCGCCTTACATTGTTGTTTCCTAATATAGGCGGGTTGAGCGTTTAAGAGGAAAATGTTTTAATAATCCCTTACAAATTGTTTGGTTCGTATATAGGAAAGAAAGTACACTGTGCATTGTAGGCTCTTATAATGATCTAATATCCAAACAATTCCTTATCTAGCTGAAATTAATACTAAATTTTGATTGTTTCAGACGATACTTCTTATCCTTCTCATTATTATAAACTTCATGTTTTTATTAAAAGTTCACATATTTATAACATTTTTTCTGTTTATTACAATACAATAATAAATTATATTTAATTATTGCTAGCGGTGTGATTCAGATTGACATCATATGCACGGTGTATTGTAGCAGGGGATTATTATTTACTGCACATATTCAACGTGAAATCGTTTATATCTAACATTTTACATTTACAAAACTCATTACTAAGATCTGAGGAATTTTGTCTATTCTGAAATTAAGTCATATCGCACTTTTAATTTCTTATATTTAGGGTCACTATTACAACTTGCCGTTAACAAAAGAGGGGATTTTAACGGGCAGAAAAATTGTTTTTCATTATTATAAGTGGACAATAAGGTAAAAGCGAGCGTTAAATTAAGGCAGGATCATCCTGTCGGTAATTTTCAATGTTAAGTTTATGTTTGACATTATACGTTATTTTCAATATAACAACTTCAAATTTTAACAAAATGGGCATATAAAACAAAAAAACGAAGGCCGTCGTTGTCATTAAATTTTAAAAAAAAAGATTACTTTATTTTATCTGTAGGTTGTTATAACGAAAAGAAGTTAAAGGTGACTTTAAAGTTCAATTAGCTGTAGTACATGTTAACCCAACTTGTAATGGGAAGTTGTAATAATGGTCTTAAAAGACAGAAAAATAAAAACATCTTAAATATATAATAATAATAATAATAATAAAATAATAATAATAAATAATAATAATAATTAAAGATAATTAAATAATTAAAATAATTAATAATAATATAATAATAATAATATAATAATAATATAATTTAAAATAATTAAAATAATATCTTATTTAGAAAATAATTAATAATTAATAATAATAATAAAATATATAATAATAATAATAGTAATTAAAATAATTAAAAAATTAAAATAATATATATATTAATAATAATAATAATAATAATAACAATAATAATAAAATAATAATAATAATTAAAATAATTAAATAATTAAAATAATTAAAATAATTAAAATAATAATAATTATAATAATAATTAATAATAATAATAATTAATAATAATAATAATTAATAATTAAAATAATGAATAATTAAAATAAGTAAAATAAAATAATTATAATATAAGTAATAAATAATAATAATTAATAATTAAATATTAAATAATTAAAATAATTAAAATAATAATAATATAATATTAATAATAATAATAATAGATAATAATACATAATAATATACATTAAAATAATAAAATAATTAAAATAATAAAATAATTAAAATATAATAATAATAATAATAATAATAATATAATAATAATAATATATAATATAATAATTAAAATAATTAAAATAATTTAAAATAATTAATTAATAATAATAATAAATAATAATGTATAATAATAATAATATTAAAATAATTAAAAAATTAAAATAATTAAAATAATTAAAATAATTAAATATTAAAATTAATAATAATAATAATAATAATAATATAATATAATAATAATACATAATAATTAAATAATTAAAATAATTAAATATAATAATAATAATAATAATATAATAGATAATTAATTAATAATAATAATTAAAATAATAAATAATTAAAATAATTAAAATAATAATAATAATAATAATAATAATAATAACAAATATATAATAATAATAAAATATAATAATAATAATAATAATTAAAATAATTAAATAATTAAAATAATTAAAATAATAATAATAATAATAATAATATATAATAATAATAATAATAATAATAATAATTAAAATAATTAAAAATTAAAATATAAAATAATAATAATTAATATAAAATAATAATAATAATAATATAATAATAATAATAATAATAATAATTAACATAATTAAAATTATAATAATAATAATAATAATAATAATAGCATAATAATAATATAATAATAATAATTAAATTAATTAAATATTAAAATAATAAGTAATAATAATAAATAATATAATAATAGTAATAATAATAATAATACATTAAAATAATTAGAATAATTAAAATAATTCGACAATTAAAATAATTAAACATAATTAATAGATAATAATAATAAATAGATCTAATAATAATATAATAATAATAATTAAAAATTAGAATAATTAAAATAATTAGAATAATTAAAATAATTAAAATAATATAATTATAGTATAATAATATAATAATAATAATAATAATTAAATAATTAGAATAATTAAATAATTAAAATAATAAAATAATAATATAAAATAATAATAAAATAATAATATAATAAATTAAAATAATTAAAATAATTAAATAATTAAAATAATTAAAATAATAATAATAATAATAATAATAATAATAATAATAATAACAATAATAATAATAATAATAATAATATGGAATAAACAACTAAACAAAAAAATAAAAAAAGAATGCATTAGCCAAATGAAATAATAAAATTAAACATTGTTCACACCACACCAACAAGCTCTTTGCATTATACATACCGTCTTAGTAAATTGATAGGTGTAAGCATAATGGCGTGAGCAATGACTGATGTTTTTATTTAAAATTTATTCACAGGCCACCAATTGTTTATTGATTATTTTCAATTTTATATTAAAAAGTCAAAACGCATTTTGAATAAAAGAGGCAAAGCAAAGAGCTAGATTGCGTCTTTCCACTAAAATTCTGACAAACAAAAATGGAAAAACAAATTCCATTAAAATGGCCAGTGCAATCAATTTTCATTTTTATTCCTTTCAACAATAAATTTATCAATTTTAACATTTTTATACAAAGCCTTCTATGTTTCTTGAAAATTTAAATTTAATTTTTTTTTTAATTCAAAACCCAGAATATTCCTTAAGGTCGGATACACGTATGTATCGTATCTTTGTTTGCGTGTGTGACTTTCTCCATTTTTATTCATTATCTTCCAACGTTTCCAAGTGTGGATGAAAATTTCATATATCGAATTTATTTTTTACCGCAGCTAAAACAAAGGGAATCATACAAAATTTATAAAAAAAAAGAAAAAAAAATTAAAAACAAACAATGAAAACAAAAAGGAAAAAAATAAACTGAATTTAAAGGGGCTGTGAATTCGAATAAATGGTTTGACAGCCAGACAGACATCAGAATGGTTGGATAAGATGATGGTTAAATGGTTGAGACTCATTTACGCCATTGAAATTCTACACGCAAACATGCCACATTTATCAGTTCAGAATATTTTAATTATTTTTATTTTTTGGTGTTTCTCTTCGGATCTTTTTTTTTTTTGGTTCTTTCTGAGGATTTATTTCATAAAAGAGAAAACAACTCGTTAAAATATTTTAAACAAAAAATAAAAAAGATTTTAACATGTCTTATAATACATATTTGTACAACTGTACATTACATATTGATATATTCTATATATTATAATTGTTGTGTTGTTGTTGTTGTGTTCGTTTTGTTGTTTAGTTGTGTTGTTGCATATTGAAATATTTATCTTTTGAGGGTCTTCCTTGCATATCACTTACGAAAAATAAACAAAAAAAATTAAATAAATAAATAAATGGAATTTTATGTATGTACATACACACATCCATACTTATAAACACATGTAAATATGAATGTTTGACACTGTATACATTAAATCTCTGTAGCAAGTGTACATTTTCTATGTTTCCTTCAGTCGCATCTCAAGTGTTTAATTACAATTTTTATTGTTTCATTTATTCAGAATCGTATTTAAAATTTTTTGGTGATTTTTTTAGATCAATTGGAAATTGAAAAATGACCGACGCCAATATCTTTAGAGTTATTTACTTGTTTGATATTTTTCCATCGTTTTTTGAATATTACCACAAAACAAACTAGAGATAAATTTTTTTGATCGTCTGTCTGTTTGTTTGGATTTCAAGTGTTAAAAACGAAAATTTATTGGAAAATTCCTTCATCTTGTTTTCATGAGATTGTTTCATGATTTTTGTTTTCTAAATGGTTTATGTTTTAATACGAATGTGAATGTATTTTTACATAAATAGTTGAAAGGGAAAACCTCTTGAAACCTCAGAAAATCTTGTCCAATAATTGAAAACATTTCAAAAATTTATCACCATTAGTCAATTGCCTAAGAAAACTTACTTTTCGTTGGTTTTCTTCAGGCAACTGAAGGAGTTGAATCATTTGATATTTGAAATTAACGGCAACAATTAATCAAGTTATAGAGGATATTCTCCAAATAACAAAATAATAATAATACGGCTAGCATTACATTGCCTTAATAATTGACATTATAACCGAAACCAAGTAATTACTATTTGCTATTTGCATACATTATGAACAACTGATGACACCATGACACAATAGCGGAGAACATTTCACAGAAACTACTAATGCTGCAACTGTTAAAAATCATAAAATGAACAAAAAGAAGGAACTTAAAGTCACCATACAACTCTCCCAGTCTAAACCAGAAATTAAAACGTAAAAAATTCTATTACACGATTAAGAAAATGTGCCGAAAGGTGGCTACTTGATAAATTACAACAACTGGAAATAAATTAGTTTGGCTTATGGAATATGCAATATAGTTCCAGACACAATGCAGTCAAAACTTTGAAATAAACCAGAAAATAATCCGCGAAATGAAAGGAAAGGCTTCCGGTCAAATAAGAATAACACTTTAAGNAGTCAAAACTTTGAAATAAACCAGAAAATAATCCGCGAAATGAAAGGAAAGGCTTCCGGTCAAATAAGAATAACACTCTAAGCTCTACCAAAACAAACGAATACATACAGCAGAAGAACTGATATTTCGAAAATATTGGGAAGAAATAGAGTTCCGCATAAAATAATTTGAATAATTTGAATATCTATATGCGTATGTGAATGCAGAATAACTAAAGCTGAAGTAAAATAAAAATTTCTTCTATCACCTCAATTCTTCATATTTATTTTATTAAATGTAGAAAATGAGCGAGAAATGGCCACATCGGTCTTATACACATGATACTCCACTCCATTAGTTTATATGTTTTAGAATGATCAAGAGGTAGTACCACATAATAATCAAATATTATTTGATAAAGTTGTCTCACAGAGATATTTACTCAGATTTGTTATGCATAAATGATTTATTATTTTAATGATAAATAAGAAATTTTTTAGAATACAAAATTATGTTTAAATTTAATTGAATTTAATTATGTTTAGGAAATTGTATCAATCATTTGATAATATCTTTATTTATTAGTTCAAAAAAATGTGATTGTTGAATCAGCGTACGTAGTAATATATTGTTGCGGTAAGTTCTGGAAAATAGTTGCTAACATAATAATATTTAAATGTCAGAAAGATTAACGTAAGTAGAATAGAAACAAAATAAAATAATTTTATACAAATGATTTCTAAATAGCAAATAAATTTTCTTAAAAATTTTTGAAATTCTTTCCATATTTCTTTGCATATTCTATTCAAGAGTAGAATTATGTGTGGATTTATAAACTAACAGCGAAAGCTATTGAATTTTTGCGCATTTTATTTTCAAATCAAATAGTGACATAGATCTTACAAGATCTAACGAATTATTTACTTTATTTTTTTAATTTTATTTAATAGATTCATAAAATTATCTAAAATTGGCATAATTTTTAGTCGTGGGCCAGATTGGCAAAATGTAAGGCTGATACAATAAAAAAAAATAATAAGATTTAGATGATATACAGTACAATTCATAGAATATATAGTACAATATATATTACAATTCATAGAATAAATCAATCAAATGTTTATAAAGTAAATTATAATCAAAATTAACATCATTTACATACATACATAATTGGCCATTACAACCCTTCAGTCAGGATTACGACCTAGCTTCTCACACCAACTTATTTGTGTGTGTGTTAATTTAATACATGAGTGGCGGGACCTACAGTTTAAAGTCGACTCCGAACGACAGATTTTTGAGAAACTTTTCATGGCAATTTATTAACTCTCAGAGTTTTTGCCAGAAATCTGCTGAGAGGAAGCCGCCGAAGAAATATTTTTTTTTCATATTTCGTTTTTGATGTCTGACCGGGGATTAACACCATTTAGTATATTCAAAACATCATTTAAGTTAATCAAGTTAATTTTTCTAAAATAATTGGCTGCAAATTCAGTGAACTGTTCCAATAAAATAGTGAGTATTTTTCGAAGCATCCCGGTAACACAGTGTACAAATTCTATCTGTAGAACTTCAAAACGCTCTCCAATTAAGACACAAAAATTCATCTCTTGCTCTTATTAATAAACTTGAAGCACGTAATGAAATGATTTTCAATAATTGCATTTATTCGCCTAAAATATCTTAATCCAGTTTCCAGTTAAAGCGTATAGTTAGGTGTATTACTAGGCAACAATATCATCTATTTTTTAACTTCATCATATTCTTTAACACTTCAGATTTGAGCTCCGTAGAACATTATTGATTGCAATGGAGCTTTAAAGATTTTTAGTTTGTTTTTGTTTGAAATTTTATGATGCTTCATATAAATCGACCACGTTGAATAGACTGCATTTTTTGCTGTATCGAGTTTATTCAATAATTCTTTTGTAAACGATAACGATGTTGTACTGATAACAATTTGAATATTTCCATTTCCATACCTCTAACCCAGTCTCTTTGTTATTCTTGTATCATTACAGAACATAAATGTTATAGACTTGTAGAGACTAATTAATATAGATCGTTGAGGTATTTAGCAAACACAATTAGACTCAATATACTCCCTTGTCGTAGTGGTTTTTGTTGCTTACATTGCTTAGGTGAATTATGTTCACAAAGTTAAAAACATTTATCCACTGTAGAATATTGTTATCTAAACCCTGCCACTGCTACTTAGTGTGATTTAAAATGAGTAACAAACCACAATAGTTAGAAGTACTAATTGGGATCATAATTTATTAAAATGAATGAAGGAATGAATACTGATGTTTTAAAACATATTCGAATTTGGCCTTTTTTTTAATATACGGTGTAGAAGGAATAACAACTGCTTTGTAAGATTGAGAGGAGTGTACTTATAAAATTCGTAAATTAATTAATGGATCGAAGAACAAATCATTAAGATGAGGCGTACAGCAGTATATATCATATAAAATACCAACACTTTACATTTTTGAATTAAAGTGAATGAAAACGTCGTTGGTATTTATATCTCCTATAATTATTCCGGTATATTATTTGATAACTTCTACCATTCTTACAGAATTTAAGCGTGTTAAGTTTGCATAAATTTTCTTTATAGAATTCTAGTTTTCTGTTTTGGCATATGCAGAGAAACTTCATTCTGGCAAGAATATAAATCGATCTCTTCAACAATGTGTTTTTTTTTTCAATATTCAGATTCTTCATCATTAGTTTGCAAGAACGGGCACATTTCCAATTGAACCATTTCTGTTTGGGAGGGAAACAACATTAATTTCTATTTCAATTATTAGCTTGAATAATTTTGTTTTTAATATATGAAACCATTTTATCCATATTGTGATTATTCTAAGTCTATCTGATTATTAGACATAGAGATATGAATTTTGAAGTTTATGAACATGTGGTCAGAAAATGGTTAGCAATAATCTATTATGCGGTTCCCTCTGCCACTACAAAAACTCAATTTGCCCAGTACATCATCATTTGTTCGGCCATTACGAATTATGCCAATCAAATTATCAACTATGTCCATTAGTCTTCTGCCTTTAGAGTTCAAAGTTTTGTTCTTAGCATATCATTTATTTACGAAAGATCCTTCAAATGGTTATTGTCCTAGGTTTAAATTTCTCCAATTCGAGCATTAAGATCGCCAACGATACAAAAATTTGATGGGTTAATATAAATTAAAATCAACTTTTCAATTAGAACATGGAAATAAAAAAATATATCATTATCTAGTTTTTCCGATAATATAACATTAGGTTAATACCCTAAAAATTTGATTTTATATTGCTTTTGTAATTCCTTCTTACATACAAACAAACATACAAACATCCATCACTAACACATCCAACAATTTGTATTCTATCTGGAATAATCCAATGTAAAATATAGTTTTGAAAATGATTTATAAAAGCATTGTGCTTTTCTTTCCGAAAATAAGCGAGTTGGCAAGGTTGGCTACGTTATACGAAAGTAAATAACATACCTTGTGTTGCTATTGCAAAGGTATAGTGTTTACATTTCTATGTCAATATTAGGAACAAGGGAACATTTTTTTGGTAGTGACTTCAACAGTCCATTTGCAACGTTAATAAATATATATTGTGTGAACGACTGAAGCCATTCGTCAAAACAATGTTTAGACCTTATAAGTGCAGCTTCAGACCTGGCAAGTCTACCATCGACCAGATCTTCATACTACGCCAAATCCTGAAAAAGACCCACGAAAAACAAGTCGACACACATCATCTTTTTGTCGACTATAAGGCAGCCTTCAATAGCCCCATAAAGGATCGTGTTTTTGCCGCAATGTCTGAGCTCGGTATACCTGTGAATACCGTGCGAGATTTTAGACAAGGCTATGCCTTATCATGCGACCTTTTCAACTTCGCC
>QOCX01006601.1:0-11139 GCA_005959815.1 Sarcophaga bullata
TGAAATTATTATTAATTGGCCTAATTGGTCTATGGAGTGCCAGTGGCATAGCTGATGGTAATGGTGAATTTAATTTTAATCAACAAATGAATACAAATGAACTCTTCCAGGAAAAATTATCAATTGTTATTATGGCACCTGGGCCAACTATCGTCCTGGAGATGGTAAATTTGATCCCTCAAATATTAATCCCCACTTGTGCACCCACATCAGCTATTCCTTCTTTGGCATTACACGCGAGGGTAAATTTAATGTTTTAGATTCATGGTTGGATTTGGACAGTGGTCTAGGTATGTAGAAAATGTAATCAAATTCGAATTTATTTAAATTTCAATCCTTATTTAATGCCTTTAGGTAATATTAAGAAAACAATCGATTTGAAACGCATCAATCCCAAATTGAAAGTCTTAGCTGTTGTTGGTGGCTGGAATGAGGGCTCAATTAAATATTCCAATATGGCTGCCGATGCCAGTAAAAGACAAGTTTTTATACAATCATCCTTGGAGTTTATTTTAAAGCATGGTTTCGATGGCTTAGATTTAGATTGGGAATATCCTGCCCAGCGTGGTGGCAGGCCCCAGGATAAAGTTAATTTTAAATTTGTTACACTTCTGAAAGAAATAAGATGAAGCGTAAGGTATTATTTGTTTACGATGATTTAGCATATTTAATGATTTTTTTCTTCAGTTTTAAACCCCACAATTTAGAATTGGGTGTAGCTGTAGGTGCTTCAGCTGAAACTGCTAGAATTTCATATGACATTCCCAATATTGCTAAACAAGTTGATTTTATAAATGTCATGACTTACGATTTTGCTGGTACTTGGGATGGTAAAGTGGGCTTTAATGCACCACTTGAGGGCCAGGGTAACAATAATGTTAAATCAGCCATTGAATACTGGTTAAGAGCGGGTATGTTCATCGTAAACTCATATTTTAATAATTAAGATTACAATTTATTGTTTGAAATTTAGGTGCTCCTTTTGAAAAATTACTTTTGGGCTTGGCTTTCTATGGTCGTTCATTTACTTTGGCCAATCCACAGCAAAATTCGGTTGATTCACCCATTATTGGTCCTGGTATTCCTGGTCCTTACACACGTGAAGGTGGCTTTATGGGTTACAATGAAATTTGTTCTTTGGAGAATTCATGGAATTATCAATGGTCGAGCCCGAATCAAGTACCCTACATCTATAATTCAAATCAATGGATTGGTTATGATAATCCTAAAAGTATTGACTTGAAAGTGGACTTTGCAAATGCTAAGAATTTAGGTGGTGTCATGCTTTGGTCCATTGAAACCGATGATTTCCGTGGCAAATGTGGTTTAAAATATCCTCTATTGAATGCCATTAATAAGAAATTGGATAATTCCCAACAAGGCGGCAATGATGATGACGATTATATCGAACCACACCCTGTACCACCATCTTCTTCACCATCTCCCATTGTACCATCATCGTCTGCCAAAGGATTGCTCGGTTGATGGCTTCTTTGCCAATCCTGCAGACTGCACAAGCTACTATCGATGTGTTGCCGGTGTACGTTATGAACACCCTTGTCCTGCAGGTTATACTTCGATGAGTCTGCCTCCACCTGCAATTGGTCTCAATTGGTTCAGTGCAATAATTGAATGTAATCCAATGGAAGCAAATTATTGAAATAAGGAACCATAAAGAATCATAGGATTTCAGGACTCATGTCTATTGGCATCAGAGTTGCCATTTTGCCAAGTTTTCCCTTTTCTCCAAGTTTTTTGAAAGGCGAAAAAGTTTTCATTAAATCTGTTTTCTAACAAAACAAGTTTTTCCAACAAAATTCAGTTCAAAAAAATTTTTTTTTCTATGAATTCATTAATAATAACACGCAATATTTACATTTTTAAATAACATATTGTTTATTTTATTAGTTCCGTACAAAAGCAGCAAAGAAGCACCAACAGAGGGCACCGGGCTCAAGTTTTTCATTTAAAAATTTTGTTACTTTTGTAGAAAACAAGTTTTTTTTTTTTGTAAAAAAGTTTTTTAAAAAAATTACTGGCAACACTGATTGGCATCCATCTTTTTATGCGCTCATAATCCTTCCTTAACTTCTTACAATCCACTTGTCTCGGATAAGTTACGTCTAATATGGTGTCACCTTTAAAATGTTAGAAGTATACGAAAACTAAACAATGGCATCGCTTCGATATTTCTACTAAATGCTCTGCATTCATTATTATTCACTACGCTAAGGAACAGGCTCATTTGAAAAAAAAAATATTTTTTTTTGTTCATATTTCATTTCGTTTAAGATGCCTGAGCTGGGATTTGAACCATGAACTCTCGTCTAATAATATAATACACTACCACCTAGACTGCGGCAACTAGTATGCTTTATTAGCCTCTCATTCGATCACTGCTTGATGAAGAAGAAACGCAATCTGGTATAACTTTAGGTATCCGCGTTAAACGCGTATTCCTCTAGTACCCAATACGCCAGTCATAGATAAAACTAACACTCGAAACAGAGTTAGTGTGAGAAGCATCTCAGGGCATAATCCTGACTAAAGAGCTTTAGTGGCCAATATAATATGAATGACAATCGATGAAGATGGCGTTGCTTAACAGGTTAAATCTCCCTACAAAATAATTTTATTCAACAACTAAACAATTTAATAATTTCACTTCTTCATTTTCATTTCTTTCAATTTATTCTTCCTTTTTTAAACTTCATCTGTGACGGTGTGATGATATTTTTGTAGATTTTCAGCATTTAACCAAATACGAATAATTACAACTCAAACTATTTAAATCGAAATACAAAGATTGTGGGCATTCGAAACGGAACGTTTCGTTGTGATCACAAAAATAAAATTTTCCACAATTAACAGCATCACGTACGTAACCCTGTTTGCCTTGGCAGATATCATTGTTCCCCAGAATAGTTGGATTGTTTACAGTTTGCGTACGAGATGTTGTAAGTGTTTCAACATTCAAATCGATGTGCGTATTGCCGTTAAGCACTTCATTAATAATGGACAGCAGGGGATAACGTGTTGTGCCGCAAACACCACGGAAATCATCCGATTCGATGGACCATATCATAATACCGCCTAGATTTCTTTCTTAACATAGTCCGCCTTAAGAGCAATGCTCTTTTCGTTTTCATAGCCAATCCATTGACGGCCGCTATAGGCATAGGGTACCATTTGATTATTTCCCATTCAAGATTCCATTGTGATGGTTGCTTCTGGAAGAGTTCGCACAATTCATTGAAACCAACAATGCCTGGTTCAACAGAATATTTGCCAGCCATGCACGACCCATATGAGCAGCACCCACATTGTGATTATTGGCATCGGCAAGTGTAAATGAACGGCCATAAAATGGCACACCCATAAAAAGTTTTTCCCGTGGTGCACCTACAAAAAGAAAAATCAAAATAATGGAAATCATTTTTCATGTTCATTTTTGTAATTTTAATTTCTCGCTTACCTTGACCGATCCAATATTTGGCTATGGCATCAAAATTAATTCCTAGCACGTTCTGTGCTATCCAAAGCACCTGCATATAGGGGAGCATTAATACCAACAACTGGATCCCAAGGACCGTGTAAATCATAGGCCATAACATTAATTAAATCCAAATATTTGCTCATTTCGGGTATATTATAGGAAAGTTCTGCGGAAAACTGTGCTGAGCCTACAGCAGCACTTAAAATATAACCAAAGGGTTCCAAACTACAAAAGCAACAAATAAAATTTCAATAAAGCAGTAAGCAAAATGGTTTTCATTCTTCTTTTCGACCTACCCCTCTTTTAATTCTCTCAACCATATCAAATAGTTGTCACGATCATTATTTGTTAGTTTGTGTCTTTGATTGGGATACTCCCAATCCAAATCGAGACCATCAAAACCATGTCTTTGTATGAATTGAACAACATTTTCAATGAATTTTGCTCGTTTAGCGGGATCAGCTGCTACAATGGAGAATTTCTTGGAACCTTCATTCCAGCCACCTACAGCCATCATAGTTTTTAAAGTTGGGTTTTTCAATTTCAATGCATTTATTTTCTTAATGTTTCCACGTCCATAATTATCTTCCAAATCCAAATATGGATCGATGATTCTTAATTCGCCTGTCTCCTCAATGCCAAAGAAAGCATACATCAAATGTGTGCATAGGAAGGGATCAATATCTTTTTCAACATCAAATTTCCCCAACGATTGGCGATAGGTGGACCAGGTGCCATGATAGCATACCACATGCTCTATGAAAAAAAAGAAAAGACAAACAGTTTTAATAAAAGGATTCTAAAATTTTTAAGATTATAACATAGACTATGGATTCGATTGGCTATTTTAAATAATACTGCCTCTGGTTGCTAAAAGAAAAGGATAGGCATCAAAGTAAAACAAGTTTTAAAACGTTTCGTGTAGCTTTTTACCACAGATTTGCTAGAAAACTGCTGAGAGGAAGTCGCCTTAAGAATTTTTTTTATATTTCATATTGTTCGAGATGTTTGAGCTTGACCACGGGCTCTCGTTTAATATGTTTCGACCGTCCCATTTATAAAATAAAATAAAATAAAATAGGTTTTAATGTTACTTTAAGGAGCATAGATAGTGCTACAAAGCATCTGCTCCACCTTTTTATACTCTTTCCGTTTCATTTTTATCTTTTCTTTATTCAATTTCATTAATCTTGACTTTTCAGCTAAGTTTTAGGTTTAAGTCATCACTCCAATGTAGCACGTTCTAGGGTGATAAGGTTGTCTACAAACAACTTGAAAACGTAGCAACCTGGGCTATATAGTTGGCGATCAAGTGCTGCATGTACTTCTTTTCCCCACAACAGAATCTACAGGTACTAGTAACGGATGTAACCATTCTTTATAGGTGTTTATTGCACTCATTACATACTTTATTGGTCATTACAAACCTTTAGTTAGGATTGCAACCTTAATTCTATCCTTGGGTAGAGGTAGATCTACAGTTTAACGTCAACTTTAGAAACTGTTCAAGGCAATTATATTTTACTGTCAGAATTTTTTGCCACAAGACTGTTGACAGAAACTCGCCCAAAGAAATATTTTCTTCATATTTCGTTTTGTTCGAGATATCTGAGCTGGGTTTTAAACCAGGGGTAGTCGTCTAATAAGCCAAGACACTGTCTACTTTTGCTACTTTTTTTTTGCTCTCCTTGCTGATAAATTTATTAGCATGGTCAAATCCAAAGCTGTTATTCTAATATTTCCTTAAGATGGGTGTTGCAGTTACCTAATTTCTCCTTTTAGTAGAGTTCTGGCAATTTGATTCTAAGTGATCAAACAGTTAAGCGTGTTCAATATGTCATCTCAACTCAATTATTATACATAACCACACCTAATTTTAGTGTAATTAATATTAAAATAAAAAAAATCATGATTTGTGACTCTGAACTTTAGTTTGTCTTGAAGAAATCCTAGATCGCCAAAAAAAAAAAAAATAGACTAGTGTTCGAATGCCTGAGGATATATTCGAATACTCGGTGAATTTTATTACAAAGTTTTGATAATTATTTCCAACATACTTCTTTCACTTGCCGCCACTTTAGCGCATTGCCATATTGTACACAATATGGCAAATGTTAAACATCTTCTAAACATATCCTCGATTTCTTATATCTTCAATATTTATTATTCGTTTATTCTCTCTGTATTATCCTTAATTTATTTTTAACAGAAAACAATTAATTAAACAAGTCACTTAAATTAATGAACGATTTCAAAACCACCGTTACAAAGATACAAACGTAATGCACGGTTTCAACTGAAACTTAACAAGTGAAAATACTTGTATTTATAGGTCCATCTTATATCTGGGAGTCCCCCACTCCTTTTAAATGGTTTCTTATGTTTTTATGTGGCATAAAATAAACAAATAAAATAAGAAAAACAAAACAAAAATAATATTAATAAATAAATTGAATGAAAAAAATTGTTATCATTTGATAAATATGTACCTACAGACACTTACGAAAGTTTCACACGAAAAAAGAAGTTTCACAAATGAGGCATCCATCATCACCTTCAACTATCAGATGGCGAAAAAAAAACAAATTCTTTAACGAAATAGTTTTGTTTTTTTTTTTCTTTTTCTTATTTTAATAGAAATATTATTAAAAGAACAATAAATAGGTTAGTTTTTCTATTTCTTTAAAAAAAGAAAACGCACCCATTCGATGACAATCTTAAGTTTTAAACTTGAAAAACGTAAGAAAGAGTTTACTTCTCGCTTTTGAGATAAGATCACAAAATGTTTGTTTATTTTATAATATTTTGCAATAACAATTAAGCAAAAAAATATTTTCTTTCTTTTTTTTTAAATTGTTTGTAAACATTTACTGAAAATCAATAAACGATTATCGATATACCATATGGCAGTCTCCATAATACTTGCCTAACCAAGGCTTCTGAAAGGTTTTAGCGTTAGACGATATAAAACACTCTTCAACTGAACTGAACTACTCGATCACATTAAGCAAAATAAACCACGACGGGCTGAGTTTCGCGACTCATTAGGATAAACACTGAAGGATAACCGTTGAACTCAATTATATTGTAAGCACCACGCATCAAAATAATCATCACATGGGATATTTATAGTCAACTTAACTGTAACGATGATATTTTTTTCAGCTAGACTGGCAAATTGAATCAAATATTATCGAATAGCGGGCGATGTCGAACTGCAAATTGATATCAGCAAAGTCGAGGAATTCACTCACCATAATCTAGTAAACAGTGCGATGCTTATTACACATGAGTTCCTGGTTCAACGCTCAGCTCAGATATTTCGAACAAAAACAAAATTTTAAAGAATATTTCTTCGGTGACTACCACTCAGCGGCTTCATGGCCAAAAATCTCAGTGTGTAAATAAAATTGCAATGAAAAGTTCCGCAAATCTGGCGTTCAGATACAATTAACACACACATGAGCTATTTAGTTTACTCAGAAAGTTTCCACAGCCCTTGCCACTTAGACAGGCTAACACAAAAAAAAATTAAAACAAAACATTACAGGAGAAAAATAAATAGTAAGACTAACCAGGAATTCGTTTTTACAGCGTTTTCAGGCAAGGATACTAGATATTTATTCGTTCATATATTTTATAAATTTATTGTATATATGTATGTATATATAGATAGATACATATCTTTGTATGTACAGACACACTATTTAAGATTTTCAATTTTTAACGCAAAGACAAATACAAAAGTGGTGACATGAAACCAAGCATTGGAAATATTCTAAACCTTCGTGTCGGCTTATTCTCCTCATCAGGTTTTGTTATGCCGCGTAAACCATTATTGATTGCTCTCAGTAATGGATACCGTTTTGCATCACATACACCTCGATAATCGTCCATTTCTACAGTCCATATCATAACACCACCTAAATTGTGCTTCCTCACATAATCCGCCTTGAGAGCCACACTTCTTTCATTTTCGTAACCAATCCATTGATTATCATGATAGGCATAGGGTACCATTTGTTTCAATTCCCATTTCAAGTGCCAAGAAGAATTTTTCATTTTAAACATTTCGCACAATTCATTATAGAAAATTATGCCAGGTTCTCTACTATAAGGACCCTTTATACCAGTACCATTATGTGCATCACCCACTTTGTGATTTTTGGAATTCAACAGCGTAAAAGAATCGCCAAAAAATGGTATACCCATGATAATTTTATGACGAGGTGTACCTAAAATATAATCTTGATTATGAAAGTAATTTAGATTTGAATTTTCTTACCCTGTTGGATCCAGAATTGTGCAATGGCATCGAAATTGCGCTGCTTAGCTCGTTCATCTTCGTCTAAAGGTCCAGCATAAAGTGGTGAATGTATGCCCACACCTTTACTCCAGAGGCCGGTTAGAGAATACGACATAATATTTAGAAAATCTACATGCTTAACCAATTCATTTATGTTGTAGATATTCAGAGCGCCATAACTAACCGCCTTGACTGCCGTGGTTAATAACAAGTCATAGGGTTTAAATCTTAAATATTAACAGAAATAATTCAAAGTTTATATTATGTAAAGTAAAGTAAAGCTTTACCCTTCTTTAACTCTTTATAACCAGATAACAAAATTCTCCTCATCATTATTTTTTAAGCCATGCCGCTCATTTGGATATTCCAATTAATATCGAGTCCATTAAAATTATATTTTTGCAGTAATTCTATGGACGACTGCAGAAATGTGGCTCTCTTCGTTGGATCTGCAGCAACTATAGAAAAGTTAAGTGATCCTTCCGTCCAGCCACCCACCGAAAGTAAAGTTTTTAGCGAAGGATTTTTTAATTTCAAATTATTGAATATTTGATAATTTCCCCGACCCTTAATATCATCGTCCAAGTCCAAATGAGGATCATTTATTTTAATTTCTCCAGTTTGTTGCAGGCCACAGAATGCATAGATCAAATGGGTGCAAAGTAATGGATTCATATCGGTTTCAAGACTAAATTTTCCCAAGTTTTGTCGGTGCGCTGACCAGCTGCCATGATAACAAACGATTTTTTCTATTGAAACAAAAACAACAAATGGATATGAATATACGATCCATTAAAGAAACAAAGTAACAACAGCTCTTCAAAATAATTTATTTATTAGACGTGAACTCGTGGTTCAAACCCTAGCTTAGACATTGTAAAAAAAAAAATATTTCTTTCGGCGACTTCCCCTCAGCAGTCTTCTGGCGAAAACTCTGAGAGTAAATAAAATTGCCATTAAAAGTTTCTCAAAAATCTATCGTTCGGAGACGACTTTAAACTGTAGGTCTCCCGCCACTCATGGATAAAATTAGCACACACAATAAAAGGGGGTGGTGTGAGAAGCTGGGTAATGATCTTGACAGAGAGTTGTAATGATCATTTATGTAAGTAAGCAAGTAAGTGAGAAATTGGCACTAGAAATAATTATGTAATGATCTTTATCACAGAAACTGATTCTATTTTCTTTCGGAAACAACTTTTCTTGTTTACACAAGTTAAGTACTCATAACTTCCGGCTATTGTATGTTTACAAGGCATGAAATATATTGTAAGCCTTTTGCACTTTCAGAAAAACAATCGCAATTGTAGTTTAGATCAACACACTAAACATGCAATTATTTAAACTATCCCTCGTATAGTTTAATTATAAACTTACTTGGTTCTTCATCATCCGTAACATTATCACAATGTATTTCAAGACAAATTAATGGGAGTAAGAATAAGTATTTCAAGAACATTTTTCTCACGTATGATCTTCTTTCCGCAGTTTTTCCAACTCAACTAAGCGATTTCAATAGAAATTTCATTAAATCTGCAATTTGCAATAATAATTCATTATAAAATCTATTAAAAGTATACACTCAACGATAAGTAGTTGTAAGGAACTATTTTTATATCATAATTTACATTGTATTGCATATACTGTGTTATATATCGTCTTAAAAATACCTATCGATTAATCAGTTTTATTTGTATCGTTTGTAATACGATTCTTCTACGTTCTGGTTTACTTTCATTATTACCTTTTGGTTTCATATACTCAAATGTGTCCAGTAAGCACTTCACTATGGGAAATACATTGCAATGGGTATGAATAAAGTGAACAATTTGGTCACTGCGTACTCTTTTAATGACGGATCCATTCTATACTATGAGCCTAGAACATAAGGACATTTGACCCCAAAGTAAATATTTAACAGGCAATATGCAGCAAAACCCACAGGGCCATTACAGCCACGATTAATAAAAATCCTTCCAGGCCCTCTTGCTTCTGCGCGCATTACGCAGTGATCAGGCCGCCATGTGAGCACTTCCCTTCTATGAGGTTGATACATGAAATTAGGTCATCCTCCTGGTGGACCCTAAGTGGGGCCAAAACCTTTTTATGTAATAGTAAATGCGGTTTAGAAATCTATATTCGACGAAGTGAAAAATGCGGACAATGGGCAGAGTTATCTTTACTGATGTCAAACAGCATTCTCAAGTTCCTCAGCATAACGGTATTGAAGGAGACAATATAGGGATAGCAGATATTGATTAAGGGCAGTACAATAACTCGTGCAATAAGTAGGATATAAATTTTCAATTAAAAAAAAACATTTAATAAAATCCTAATGGAATTTATTTTTATGGTACTTAAGCTAAGAATAAACGCAGTTACTTATCAATAAGTCACACTCACTTTCTCATCTAATTTGCAAGTGTCACATTGATGTTCTTATTATTTTTTACATCACTATACTATATATGCGTACATACATACATATTGATCATTACAATCCTTCAGTTAGGATTACAACCTAGCTTCTCACACTATTTATGTTATATGCGTTAATTTTTATATATGAGTGGCGAGGGACCATGGCAATTTTACATTACTCTCAGAGCTTTTGCCAGAAAACTGCTGGGAGAAAGTCACTGAAGAAATATTTTTTTCATATTTCGTTTGATTGGACATGTCTGACCTGGGGTTTGAATCGAGACCTCAAGTCTAATAAGCCAAAACACTACTTGACTACGGCAATATCACTATATATGCGTAAGTTTTAAATGTTAAATCAATTCTAAGGTACGTATGTATATAATAAATATTTAAATAGTTTCTTATACATACTATATATACATATATCAGTATATATATATATGCATGTGTGTATTGTTTAAAAGTATATATGGAATGTAATAAGTATTTAAAGAGTCTCTTCTAAGTTATATATTCACCAGTATGACCACAAAGTCATTCAATTCGGTTTGAAAGACTGTACAATCAAGGTCATGTTCAAGAAAATGTTTTTTAAATATTTATTCTTACTCGTATTAGACTTTCTAGTGATACATCAATGCAACGTTGCGGCTAATGGACAGCAAAGTAAGTTTAAAATTAAAATCTATACAACGAATCAATAATTCATAATAAAAAATATTTCTTTTAATAATATTGTGATGATATTTTTTTCTTGTTAGAAAAAATCGTTTGCTATCATGGCAGTTGGTCAGCGGAACGAAAGAATTTGGAAAAATTTAGTCTTGAAACTGATGTGGATCCATCACTATGCACTCATTTAATGTATGCATTCTGTGGTGTGCAACAAACTGGAGAACTGACAGTGACAAAT